>PVKB01005960.1:0-78832 GCA_004027205.1 Ctenodactylus gundi
GAGAGAGAGAGCGAGAGAGAGAGCGAGAGCGCTCAACTTAATTAATGGAAACTCCCAGGAATCTATGAAGCAGAAGGGAACAAGTGAACAAAATTAATTGTCAGATGTACTCATGGCATGCTTTTTAATGTCAGCAATTGTACAAGCAGGTGTTTTACCTAAGTAATATAAATGGAACTGACAAGCCAAGTGTAGTGGAGAAAACAAGCAAGATTTTATGAGAAGAAAGAAAGATCAGGGATAGAAGAGTCGCATTTCCCAGCATATGTAAGCTGCCTCTTTATGTCCTGGGTTTTTTTTATCAACTCTGGGACTACCAGGGACTGTGATATATGGGCCTATCAAAAGGAGGAGAAGAGAATGAGGAAGATACCCAAAAGCACTCTGCTACTGGGGAAGGTGGAACACACCTGTAATAGTGCTCTAGGAGGCTGAGGCAGGAGGACTGTAAGTTCAAGGACAGCCTGGCCAACTTAGTGACTTAGTGAGACCCTGTCTCAAAATATACAAAGGGCTGGGGACACCAGTAGGAAGGCCCTGGGTTCAATCCACAGTAACATAAGAGCAATGAGGGGTTGGGGGAACGGCTCAGCGGTTAAAGTGCTTGCAGCCAGCACTAAGTACTTCAGTTTGATTCCCCAGTACCACATAATCTGGGCATGGTGGCACATGCCTGGAATCCCAGCACTCGGGAGGCTGAGACAGAAGGATTGCCAAGAGTCCAAGCCTAGTCTGGCTACACAGTGAGTTCAGGACCAGCTTGGGCTACAGAGTGAGACCCTGTATCAAAAACAAAACAAATACATAAATAAAAATAAACAATGAAAAAATTCAAGCCTACTCTGCAATGTATGTAAGACTATCTAAATGGCTGAGCCTTTTGTTATCAAGATCTTGAAGTCCTTGCAGTTTGCTTTTGATACTGATGCCTTAAGGGTTTGCCACAAACTTTAGTGGGCAGCACTGATTCAAATCCCTTGGTGACTCTCCTAAGCTGTCTTCTGACAGAATCAGTGTTGTCCAAGGAGGCCTGCTGGAACTTTCTGAATAGATGGCTGACTGCCACCAACTAGAAGAACCGCTGGCAGCATAGCCATCAGCAGTATGTCCAAAGCAGTTCAAATCCAAAGCAACTCTACCTCACATCTACCCTGTTCCTTCCCAGAGTCTCCTAAAGGAGCCTGATCGTGAGGTTATACTCCTCTCCTCAAAAGCCAAACTTGGATCGCCTGAGTCCCTGCAGGGTTCTTATCAGATCACCCTGAAATGTATTTGAAAACAAGAGCATTTTGAAATCCAATAGTACAAAGTAACAAGTCCCAGAGTTGCTGGCTTCTTGACAGGCTCAGCTGAACCAAATCCTAGGCAGTTGTCCTGCACTTGGCATTGGAGCTGAGCCGACATGCAGTGGGTCCTGAGCGTTCCTGTCACGTGAATTTCTTCCATCACTGGCTAGGGATGTGTTCTTGGAAGAACAGAACTGTGAGACACAGGAGGGTTCCAGAATCAGCAAGGCCAAATAAAGAGCCGAGAAGACAGCCCTCTCCGGAGCCGCCCTGCATGAGGAACAGCTCCCGGAGAGGCTCCAAGGACTTTCCCTCAGGCAGCCTCTGGAAGATCACATCTCAGCTGAATACCCTGACGTCCCTCTCTTTACGACATTAGTGATCACAGGTGATGTGATGTCAGTGTAATAAAAAACATTTGTTAATGTCAAATTAAGTGCTTATGGTGGTACCGACAAAACAGCAGAATTGACTAAGTTTTTCACTCAACCTTTTTTTTTTTTTTTTTTTTTTTTTTTGAGACAGGGTCTGGCTCTATAGCTTAGGCTGGTCCTGAACTCACTATGGATCCCAGGCTGGCCATGGACTCGCTGCAATCCTCCTGTCTCAGCCTCCAGAGTGCTAGGATTATAGACCTGTGCTACCATGTCCAGCTTATGTGGTTCTGGGGAATCCAACTTGGATACTTAGTGCTTACCTAAGTGCTGGCTAGGCAAGCACTTTAACCCCTGAGCCATTCCTCCAGCCCTCAGCCAAACCATTTTAAAACCAAAAATTTCCCTGAATACATGAAGACCACTGAATTTGACTCGTTATTCTCATTATTGTTATTATCATCATATTTGAGTTAAACTCGGGTCTTTGCATTGAGCTACATTCACTTTAAGGAGCTAAATTGCCCAAGCTGGGCTCAACTTGTCATCTCCCTGCCTCAGGCTCCCAGATGCTGACATTATGGTGTGCACCACTACACCTAAGTTGAACTGCACTCTTGAAAATGGTGAATCTTACACTCTAAGTACCAAGTTCAATTTCCTAGCACCACCTGAGCTGGGTGTGGTGGTGCAGGCCTGTAATCCCAGTACTTGAGAGGCTGAGACAGGAGGAAAGCTATGAGTCCAAGGCCAGCCTGGGCTCCATAGTGAGTTCAGGACCAGCCTGGGGTACAGAGCGAGACACTGTCTCAACAATAAAATAAAATAAAATGATGAGTTTACGGAATAAGAGCTACATTTCAACAAAAATTAAAAAATGATGGGGGTTGGGGGCATATCTCAGCAGTGAGCGCATTTGCCTAGCATATGCACGGCCCTGGGTTCAATCCCTTAATACCACATTTTAAAAAATGATGATTTCAACTACAGCTAAGTATTTTTATTATTGCTTTTTAATGCTTCTCTCTCACAGTGTACAGTGAGCTCCTTAAAAGCAGCAACTACTCTACATCCCACATGTCATTAAGTGTTTATTAAATGTAGTTCCTGTGGAATGAATGAGCACATGAATGAATGATGCACAAAGACAGCCATGGGATGGGCTTAGCAAAAACTCTCTGCAAAGACAGTGATCATTATTTTTTTCTCTCTTTGATGTTGAAAAACTTGACATGTGAGACACATGGCAAAGCAAATGAAACTCTGTGTTGCCTGATTCATAATCTGTCCATCTGTCCAGCAGTCCGTCTACCTATCCTCCCATCTACTAGATGTGGTACTCAGGGTATAGTGCAGGAAACAAGGACCCATGGTACAATTAGCACAAGGAAAGAAAAAGTATCTCCAGAAAAGTGTAGTAACATTGCCAGAGGCTGTCCCTTCAGATCAAATGTCCTTTCAAGGAGAAGGCAGTGGACACTTTTCAAAATACAATCTCATGCACCATTAAGCAAGGCAGTTAAATTTGATTTTAGCAAAGTCTGCCCAGTCTGTTAGACAAACAAATTTTTTTCAGCCGGGGAGATCTTTGTCAAAGGACAAACAACCTAATTTTAGCATTCATTTCCCTGCTGGATTTTTATTGCTGGTGAAACAATACACACAGTTGGGTGATCACATGCACCTAGCTACATAGACAGGTCTATACACACTGACCTGTGGCTTTCTGCTAAGTCCAGGAGCAAAATCTGGTGTTTCAGAGGTAGAAGGTTGAGTCATACTACAGCTGGTAGCCCTGTAACACTCATGTGCGATGTGGTTTCACTGAAGAGTAACAACTAAGGAAGGAGGGATGGGACAAAAATGTACTATTGATTTCGTTTAGCAGAGAAAAGGGGAAGGTAAAGGAAGAACTAGGATCTTCTGGCCTCTTAGATGTGCACCGAGAATGACTGCCAGGGGGCTGGATGATGCAAATCTGATGATGACCTGATTGCAACTGCAAGTCTTTGTCATTCCTGGTGTAAGTGTGGGAATAGGGCAGTGGGGTCAGGAAACATGAGGAATATAACTCTTTTTCCAGATGTTTATAAAAATATATTCAACCATATTTTTAAACACTGTCTTCAAGATCAGTTTTGTTATGTGTCTCCCTGGGAGGGAGCACAGCACTGGAGATGCAACTGTCATTAGAACCAACCTTACCTTTAAGAATTCAACTTAAAAAATTTATTCTAGAGCTGAGGAAAGGCATAGTGGTTAAAGCGCTTGCCTTGAAAGCACAAGGCCCTGAGGTCAATTCCCCAGCACCACATAAAGCTGGGCATGGTGGCACACACTTGTAATCCCAGCACTCAGGAGGTTGAGGTAGGCAGATTTTCCTAAGTCCATGGCCAGCCTAGGCTATACCAGTAAGTTCAGGACCAGCCTGGGCTACAGAGAGAGACCCCCTCCCCCAAGGAAAAAAAAACAGAAAAGATTATTCTAAGTTATTTCCCACAAATTACAATAATTTAACTTATAAAAACTCCCCCACATATATTTTTAAATAATTCTTCTAGTCTGAGTGGAAAATACACGTTTTTATTGGACCTAAATTTGTATAGGGATTGGCTCCTGAGCCCTTAATAGACTGCCTCAACAAAGTTGATCCCATAAGAAAGCATAACTTTCAGATGAAGCAGCCAGGGTGCACTCATCTGAAACACTGTCTACTGCCTAATGGTGTTATAAAAAGCCTAGTGTTCCTGAGGGCTCCAGAGGGCAGAGAAACAACAGCCTCGCCCCATCTTGTGCAGTTTTATTGGAGGCTTACCCTGGCTGGACATGAAATAACTTGCCTGAGGTCACAAGCAAAAGAGCCAGCTCATCCAGGACGGAATCCCAGAGCACCCGTACCATACCTACTTCTCTATGGAGAGATAAATAATTAACACTGGAGACGAACAAGGTGCTCGTAACATCCTGATGTTCGCTGAGTGGGCTCCTGCCCAAGCTGCTAAGTTCCTGACAAGTCCCACATTACACTTCTGAGCTCTGCAGGGATGGCTGGTGGGGGCGCCTTGCTTTCTTCTTCTAAAGATTCCTCATGCACCCTCAGAATAGGGCAAGGGGGAGCCCTTGCTTAGTAAAAGAAACAAAGTTGGCCCATGAGCGTGACTGCTTTTTTAAGGAGACCTGGGTTTCAAATACATCCTCTGCCTCTTGCTAGCAAGGGACCTAGTACACAACAAATAAATGAGAACCACTGATTCTGAATGGTTGATGGGCACTAGGCTAAAGGCTTCATGTAAATCAGGCATTCAGTCTTCAAAAGTACATTTACTACAGGACCAAGGATGTGGCTTGGTGGCAGAGCACTTGACTAGTGTGCATGAAGTTTAGGGGTTCAATCCCTTAGCATGGAAAAATACATTATCATGTCCACTGTTCAGAGGAGAAAAATCAAGCTCTAGTCAAGATCATGGTGGTCATATTCCGGCTTAATTTCTTTGTGTTTCAGTTTTCTCCTCTGCAAGATGAGCGACCCTATAGATTGACCTCAGAACTGCAATACGTTAAGTAAAACTGCATTTGTACATGGCCTGGTGCCTGGTCTAAGGGGAGTGCTTCATTATTAGCTGTTGTTAGTACCTGCTATAAGTGCTGACTCCTTGTGACAGTGACCACAGGATCTCCCCTTTCCAGTGCCACAAGTACTGTGTAGCAGGCTCAGTACTGAGCCAGGATTAGAAACATGGAGAGGAGCTGGTCCCTGCCCTGCTGAGCTCAAAGTGTATTAAGGACTACAACAAGCACATAACCGTGCTATGATATGAGCAGTAGGGTAACAGGTAAGGACGTGGTGGGCTCTGAGGACACACAGGGAAAGGGATCAGAGCGTAGCGCTGCATCATCTGGTCATGTAGTGGTTCTGAAGTTTGCCTATCAAAGGAGGATCCCTCTAAGCTCATGGAGATTACATGCAAAGGCAAGGAGCAATGGGTGCAGGGGGTGCTGGAGTGCTGGGAACAAAATCCAGACCCAGACCTAGGCTGTGTGGGTCCTGAGATGTGGTCTGGAGAGTATGGGTGCCAGGAGGGATGGACACCACCACCTCCAAGTCAGGATAAGGGACAGGCTCTGGCTTCTGCTCCAGGGAGAACCCTGACATTATGAGGCTTCCATCATCCTGAATTGGTGAACATTTTCTCACTAGTATTTCCTTCTACAGATTTTTCAAAACACCCCAATTGTAATTCCGCCTGAGCCATCCCAGACCTTTAGAGAAGAACTGAGCTTGTAGGATCAACCTCACCCCTCTAGCCAAGAGTACTGTGAAGGCAAAATGAATATTACAAGAAACTTTCTCAACAAAACAGGTTCATAACTGACAAGGGCTAAGAGAAAAGTCTTTGGAATCTAATAGCACCTGCTAGAACAAAGATGCAGGATTTTTAGTCTGAGATTTGATAAATAGATTTCTTCTCTTTCTTTAAATGTAATGATGCAGGGGCTAAAGGAATGACACAGCAGTTAAAGTGCTTGCTTTGAAAGCACAAAGAAGTTGGGTGTGGTGGTGCAGGCCTGTAATCCAGCGCTCAGGAAGCTGAGGCAGGAGGATTACCGTGAGCCCAAGGCCAGCCTGAGCTACAGAGTGAGTTTGGGACCAGCCTGGGCTACAGAGCAAGACTGTGTGTCCAAAAACAAACAAACAACAAAAAAAAAAAAAAGAGAGAGAACAAAAACAAATAAATGTACTGATGCAATAATGTGGAGCCTAGCAAAACTGGGTTTGTGAATCTTGGAGGGAGGGAAAGGGAATTTCTCACTCTCAAAGTTCACGGTTCAATATGGCCTGTGTAACACAAACCTGTCACTAATCTCAAATAAAAAAATCACCTTTGCTGAGAACTAGGAGACAAGGTAAGTCCGGACAGGAAGGCAAAACCATGTACCATAATGCTCTAGTAGGTTGTAATTCTAGAAGAGCCTGACATTTTTTTAAAATAAAACAATAACAACAACAACAACAACAACAACAACAACAAAAACCCCTCAGAATGCAAAAAGATGAAAATACAAAGAAAAAATTAAGTCAATCCTAACTGATTAAATTTCTTCAAAGACATGTTAGCCTGTCTCTTTTCGGACATAATTTAGATTTAAACATGAAGATAGCAAAGGTAAATAGAATAAAAATAATTATGTGTACTTACTATTCTTTGCCAGTAGCAACATAAAACATGAATATATACATCAACACATGCTTTGTTGCATAAGGCTGGGGGAAAAAGACAGACATGGGCTGATGAAAAAGCTTTTGTTGCAGCACATTTCAGCAGCACCCAAATCCCCAGACAACATATGCTTTCACAGAGCTCCTCCGCTCGGTTCCAGCACCACAGCATGACATTGATGCTCCCATACTTTATGAGGATGTAAACTGAGTTTCTAGACAAACCTGTAAAAGGATCCTTCTAGTTTAGGGCCTCTCAGAAGTCTGATGAATAAGCCTCACTCTGGGTCAGACAAGGACATACCAATGCGTTTGTCTAGCAAGGCAGCCTAAATAAATCTCTTTGAAGAACGCCGACCTTTACCCAAGGAAAGCAGCTGCCACACTGACTGCAGGGAGAAGAGAATGCATCTGACATGCATAAGTAGGATTGGGAAAGACCGGCCCAAGATTTGTCAGTGTTAATTATAAAATGACAGCACTAAAATTTAGACAAATTCTTACAATCTTCATTAAAATTCACTCTACCCTGAAAGAGATTTTGGGCACAGATGCTGAGGCAAAATGTGGCATATTTCATTTGGCAAATGCTCTTGCTCCACAGGACAAGTTCAATATCACAGTGTCTAGTCACAGAATAAGCATATTCTTATATAACCTAATGTCAAAGTTGCAATCTAACCAAAAACCATGACTTTTTTTTTTTTCTTGATTATGGGTCCCCTCAAATGACACCAGAGTGGACAAAACCAACTGTAGCCTCTGAGAATGCCTTTCTCAGTTGGGTCCCCCTGTGGTAACAGGACTCTACGATACCCACAATCTAGACACAGGGGAATGGGTTAGGGTGAGAAACACTCTCAACTTCCATTTCACTTCTGTGCCTTAGTGGCCTAGTTTCCAACATAGATTACACTTTCTAGAACAGTATGCCTTTGGGGAGTACGTACTGAGGCAGAGGCACAGGGGAGTGAAGACTTAGAATCCAGCTGGTTTCCTACCTTTCTACACTGTTTTCCACTGTCCCCCAGGCCTGCTGGCTCTCCAGGATGTCACCAAGCTTCCTTCTCCCATTTGGCTCTTTCTGGAGGATGTAGGGTTCCAGTTTGCACCTCCAGGAAAATCTTTCCTTTTTTCACTCAATGTTGGGGTAGTACCTGTGGCTGCACCACGAGCTGCCTTGATTTAGAACATGGAACATGACCACAATAGGTCTCACTGCCGGGAAGTGTCTTCAGTGACTGTGAGTCATAAGCCACTGGGAATACGCAAGCTCAAAGGCTACCAGCCTCTTTCCCAGTTTTCTGTGATGCATCTCCATCTCACCAAGTCCAGGCTAGAAAGAGAATCTGCTGTCTGAGAAGCCGTGCTCCACCCGCTGGTCACCGTGCAGCTGAACGTCCAGGCTGCTGCAGAATGAACAGTGCAGGAGGTCTACAGCGGGCTCTGGCCAGCCCTAGTCCACAGAGCACACCTCTCCAGGAAGCACTCCAAAGACGTTGCTAAGCTAAGCAGACAAGGACTCGGCTCCAGTGGGCCACGGGGACAGAGGCAGCAGTGGTGAAAGGCAGGGCCAAGTTTAGCAGGAGTCAGAGGATCCCAGGGGCCCCGGAAGCCTCACTGGGAAAACTGGTGTCACAGACATTATTCATTTCTAGTTCTTAAAACTAGGTGAGGAGAAACAGCTTGGTAGAAAACAAAAGGCACACTCAGGGAGTCTGCAGCAAAACTAACACCTGTCTTACCCTTCACTCCAAAAAGCAGGCCCATCGACCAGCAAACTCTGCCTCACCTGGCAGCTCTTCAAAAAACAGAATAGCCCAAGATGGACACAGTGGTGTATGTCTGTAATCCCAGCACTCTGGGAGTCTGAGGCAGGAGAATCTCAAGTTCAAGCCTAACCTAACAACTTGGTGACTTAGTGAGACCCTGTCTCAAGATAAAAAAGGACTGGGAATGTAGCTCAGTACAAAGGTTTTGGGTTCAACCTCCAGTTTTTGTTTTTTTGAGACAGGGTCTTGTTCTGTAGTCCAGGCTGGTCCTAAATTCACGATATAGCCCAGGTTACCCTGGAGCTCATAATAATTCTTCTGCCTCAGCCTCCCAAGTATTGGGGTCACAAGCATGTGTCACCATGCCCAGCTAGTTTTTATGAGATGCTGGGGAATTGAACACAGGGCCTTGAGCATGCTAGGCAAACACTGTAACTGCTGAGCTATGCCCACACTCCTCTATGTCTAGTATGAAAGAAAGGAAGGAGAGAGGGGGAGAGAGGGAGGGAGAGAGAGAGAGAGAGAGAGAGAGAGAGAGAGAGAGAGAGAGAATAAAGAAAAAATGACTCAATGAATCAGATCCCCTTTCTCAACAAGCTCCCCAACAGACACAAGGAAACATGAAACACTGAGTGGGCAGTGGTCTGTAAGTGGCAGTGAGGGGGGGATGGGAGGAGATTTGGAGTCACCAGATAATCTCCAATATGAAGCTCAAGTGCTTCTCTTTGTGTTCATTTTGTATCATTCCCTTTTTGATTAGGATGCTTTGTCTAAGTTTTACAGTATATGTATTATTCCAATCACGTGGTACCCAATTATCTTTAAGACAAATACAACCAAAAATAGTTTAGAATCCACTATCTAAAGCAGAAATCCCTACAATTTTCTGACGCTATCAACCCCTTTGAAAGGGGTGAAAACTAAGCTCCGTATCCTGTATGTGTGCAGTGTTGCATCCAGCTTGAGTTCTCCCAGACCTCCAGGCTCCACACTGGCAAGGCTGAGCCACGGCAGGGCTCATGGACCCTGGCAGGGGAGGGCCCCTTCAGCATCTCCTGCAACGGGTTCCACGTTACGAGGCTTTCATTTTCTGTAAGTGCATTCAGTGGTGGCACATGATAGTGCTATAATTCACATGTCACCCTGAATTTTAACACAGAGACTCAATCTCATCCCTGCGTAAGCTTTGCTCCCACTAAACTCCTGGCAAGGGGAGTGCCTGATTGAGTTGGAAATTTTCTTTATGGTAGTAAAGCACGATTCCAAGGGCTGCGCATCTTTTGCAAAATGCAGTATGTTTTTTCCACAAGTCTAGCAAAATTCTAATGCCTGCCTGCCTTCCTTCCTTCCTTCCTGTTGGCACTGGGTATGGTATTTAGGACCTTAACCCATGCTATACTCCAGCCCATATTTATTCTTGATCTTCAGACAGGGTTTCCCTAAATTATCTTGATTGGGTTTTCAGCTTGTAATCCTCCTGCCTCAGCCTCCCAAAGTGGTGGGATTATAGGCCTGTGCTACCTGGTGTGGCTTCTAACACTAATCTCCAAAGCCTTTTAATTTAGCTTACTGAAGGATCTATATACACACAAATGCTATGAGAATTTTAATTTTCACAAAGCCACAATTCTTCGAATAAAATACATGCTTAAACACACAGAGAACAAAGAATTCTAACAACAGTGTACTTATTAACAGTATTTAAATAAATGGCCATATGTAAATTTTTAATGTATTATAATTTATGACTGTGTTTGTTTGAAATTAGAGCTGTCCGAGCACTGTTCTGAAGACACTCTGATGGTTTTGGAGAATGGGCAGTTCCCAAGGCCTGGAATTTAGTCCTACCCGATTTCTCTTTATTGTGGTTTAACTGTCAGAATGAGATTGCAGCAAATACTTCTCACACTAGCAGGAAGCTTTTTGTCCAGCCTGTGAAACATGAAACACCCCCTACCCCTCAGGAGTCAGCTTTCCAGAAAGGCGCCTTTAAGCTTTTTCTTGGCACAAAGCAGATGGTAAAAAGAGACGGACTGATGGGGAGTGTCAAACCTCACTCTGCACCTGAATCATTTGGGAAACCTTCGAAAAATACATCTTCCACGGTTCTGGCTTCACAGATGCAAAATATTTTAAATGGAGTTCAAACTTGGAATTTTAAAAAATAGACTATTTAGAGCATTTTGAAGCTTACAAGAAAAAGGTCAGAAAGTACAAAGGTCCCTTATTCCTTCAAAAATTTGATCTGTTCCTAAATTGCATTAGTGTGGTGCACTGTTACAATCAATGGACCAGGTTGCTAATTCTGAATGAGGTCCACCACTTACATTTCTTACATGGTTCACCCCATGCTGTACAGCATTCATGTTGAAGTTTTTGACATATGCAAAATATCATGTACCCACTAGTACAGCATCTAGAGCAGAGGTCCCAACCTCCGGCTTCAGACTGGTACTGCTCCCCAAGGAGGGGACCTCTGGGACGGATGAGCAGTGAACAACAGCTGAGTGAAGCTCCGCCTCCCGTCAGCGTGCTCCTATTAGTTTCTAATGACCCTGCTGATCTAACAGGAGGTGGAGATTCGATTCCCGCCCCACTCCTTCTGCTCCTCCCTATGGAAGCTATCCTCAACAACCTACTGCTTAACAAGCAGCCTCCCCCTCATTCCCCACCCTCAGATCCTTGGGAGGATCGTCTTCAACTCAACCAGTCACTGGTGTGAAAAAGGTTGGGGCCCACTGTCACTCAATGTAATTCCACCTTAAAAATGCCCTGTGTTCTGCCTCCTTGCCCTGCCCCATACGCCTTCATTTAAAACAGACGTGTGAGTAATTTTCTTGCAGGACAAAAGAGTGCGAAATGTTCCTTAAATCTTGAGAACAGTCAGGCTTTGGGGCACGGGCCTATAGTCTTAGCACTCTGGAAGGCTGAGTCAGGAGGATCATAAGTCCAAGCCCAGTCTGGGTAACTAATGACTTAGTAGGACCTTGCCTCAAATAAGTAATAAAAGGGGCTAAGAATGTAACTCTGTGCGAAGGCCCTGGATTCCATGCCCAGTGCCTAAATAAATAAATAAATAAATAAACTTGAGAATAACCAGACTGGCCTCAGTTTTACCTAAGAATTACATGTCATAATATAACTATAGCAATAAGACAACATCAGGGAATGATGTTCCCATCAACAGTTCCCTTCAGCAGACTGAAGCCGATCCCTGATGTCCATTCCATCCGAGGTCAAGGCTTGAGAGGGGTTATCAGAACTCCAAGTTTCATTGAAAATATTGACTAGTCATGGTCCGAGTATAATGATCTACAAGCCCCAGAACAGTTCACTTGGAAACCCAGATGGCTGATGAAGGCCTGAGCAAGCAGTGGTAGGCATCTAGATTCAGAGCACCAAGAATCACTCGGGGGTGGCTCAAAGGGGGCACTATTACAAGATGCCCTTTGCATGGAAAAGCTTTCTGTGTTGTTAAAACAAATCCACCATCCCAAGGATTTCTGATTCAATGAAACGCTTCCAAACTTCTGTAGGCCGCTACCCCTCATCAATCCTGGGGAGTTCTGATACAGTTCCTCAACCCCCAAAGGATCCTATGACACCAGATTCACATTTCACACTAAGTTCACACTATGAGTGTCTAAGGATATTGTGTGCCCAGTGCAAGAGGACTACAGTCGTTGGTGGTGGAATCAGACATTTAGCATCTTTCTCTGCTGGTTTTGTGTAGTGACTTGTAGTAACCCCAGTTACTACCCAAACTGGGAAGGAACCAGTTGGCACTTGGGTTAGGTTCATACGAGTTTCACCTTGTCTTACGCAGCTTAGAAATGCCATGGTTTACTGACAACAGATGGAATAAGAAGATGACTGACTTGTAACTGAGAGATGAAGGCTCTGTAAACAAAAGCATGACGACTTGGGAGTCACGACCCAACTTCAGCAAACAACGAGATTGCTGGAGGCACAGAGGTGGAAGGGGAGCTGCAGCGAGGGCTGTACTAGAGCCGCATGTAGGGCTTTACCCTAGAAGAGACCCACAGCCGAAGGTGGTAGCATTTATCCAGTAAAGACTTACACATATCCTATAGCTAAGTGCTAATCTGTGTGCTAGGAATCCAAGAATCAAAGTCAGTCCTTGACCTTGTGGGGTTTAACGTCTGGTTGTGGCAAGCAAACATGTAAATGTTTCCTCGGGGATCTCCAAGGGCTGACACAGGGAGAGGGGCCAGAAAAGGCTTCTTACAAGGAAAGAACTCTCAAGTGGCATCCTGCAAATATTTGCTAGGAAGCTTTAGTCTGGGGCAAGGCAAGCAGTTCATATAGACATGCAAGAGCCAGTACAGACAGGGCCCCGTAGTGCAGGCCTGGTATTCCAGCATTCAGGGAGACTGAGGCAGGAGGATCCTAAGTTCAAGCCCAAGCAGGCAGGCAAGTTAGTGAGATCCTGTCTCAAAATCAAAAATTAAAAGATGAACTAAAGGCTTAGCTCAGTGTGAAGGCCACGAGCTCAATCTTTAGTATAAAAAAGAAAAACAAAACAAACAACAAGCAAAAAAATAATATCCCAAAGCCAAATGAAAAGGACCTGAGTGTAAAAATTCGGTATGTGGTTTCAGATGCTACATTCTCTCAGGGGACATTTACCAACCTGATAGTTATCCTGGGCATTCATTTTAAATGGGATCCCATAACTATACATTTAGTAGAAAGAAACGGTTACATAGGCTTCTAGTCTTCAGGGTAGAGGAGGAAGAGGAAGCCAGACTTGAGTAACTATGGCTACTCAAATTACCTGCTAGTAAATCCAGTCAAAAAGGTAGACACAACATAACAGCTGACCACCCAGGATGCCTGAGCCTGTTCACTTTCCCATCTGTTTCCCTGCAAAGCACGTCTTAGATATAGCAGCCAGGCAACCATGAACACCGTGGGCTCTCTGTGGAAGTGGCTCACCTCTGGTGGGGAAAGGAGTTTGAAAATGTTATAAGCTTAGCATTTTATTTTATTCATTTATTTTTGTGGTATTGGGGTTGAAGTTAGGGCCTTTGAACCAAGCTACATCTCCAGTTCTTTTTATCTTTTATCATGAGACAGGCTCTCAGTAAGTTGTGCAAGCTAGCCTTGAACTTATAATCCTCTTGTCTCAACCTCTGAGTCAGGAGTACAGACAGGCACGATCCATTCTGAGCCACATGACAAGTTTATCATTTTAAACAAGCATATGAAAAGAACCTCATTTTTAAAAGGACGCACTCCATAACAAAGTTAACAAAACCTTTGAATGTGGAGCTACTATAGTGATTCTGAAAAACGACTTTTGTGGGGGTGGGGGGTGCAGTGTTGGGAATGAAACCAGGGTCTTCATATTCTGCTACATCCTTGGCTGATTTCACCATTATTTTTTAATTTTGAGAGAAAGTTTTACTAAATTACCCAGGCTGAGCTTGAACTTGTGATCCTCCTGTTTCAGTCTCTCAGAGTGCTGGGATTACAGACCTGCTCAGTAATGCCTGGCTGCCACATCTATTCTTTTTTTTTTTTTTTAATACGCACGATATACAGATTCAATAATGTATTAATAATATACAACTTAGGAATGTTCCTCACTTATTCTTATCCTTCTACTCCTGGCTCCTCTGCCTTGAAACTCTTGCAAAATCAGGACATAGTATATTCAAAAGGGAGTCCAAGTCAGAAAGTTAAATATCACATGATTTTTCTAATATGAGAAACCCAGAATATGGGCATTTTATAGAACTACATAGGTGTGGCAGTGGGAGTCCAAGGTGATGAGGAAGGGGACAGGAGGGCCAAAAAAGGGGAAGAGGGAGGGGAAGGAATTGTAATGTTGACACAATCTGTATGTGCACAAAATACTCAAGTTCAATGTAACCACTGCATATCCCACATATATACTAATAAAAATGGGGAAAGTATGCAAAAACACTGAACTAAAATACATAAAGATGAGGCCCATTTCTTCCTGAAAGTTTCAGATTTCAAACTAACTCAAAACTAAATTTCCATACTAACAGTCCTCAAACATGCTGACCACCCATGAAAGTAGATGGCAGTATATTCACATGGGCAAAAGCTTCGTCTGGGATTATTCACACAAGCCGACCATGCCTGAGCCAGACAAGGCAGATCAAACACCTGTAGAAAGGTTTTAACTATATCCCAGGATGCATCCCAAGACCCTCCCCCTCCCCAAGATGCTCCCCACATTGCATAATCCTGGTCAAGCAGACATACTAAGCATTCCTAAAACAATACTCCTAGAGGGAAAAGCAGGCAAACTAAGGACCATAAAAGAAAAAAAAAAAATCTGTCCAGGCTTATCAGCTGGATATATTCAAAATAACAGGTGCCTTCCATGGCAAGCCCTGGAAAGGTATTCTTTTCCAGTAAGGGTGGTAAAACTGTGTCAAGCATTTGGATTTGACACGGAAGAAGTGTTCCCAATGACTAAAACAGCTGTCCTGAGTATCATGCAGCGTTGCCACTTTAGGCTGAATCACCTAGCATGTTAACGTGGAAGTCTACAAGGTATTTCAAGATCATCTCTCCACTCTTCACCAGGACATCACACTGGGAAGGTCATACCTCTGAAAGCTCACTTTCAATGCAGCACAGCATCAAGAAAAACACCCATCAGGAGAGTTTCATATAACTATAGAACATGAGGTCTGGGAAGAATTTTGAAGATTTTTTTGTTCTGGATACAGAAAGGAGACCCAAAGACTTCAACTGACTTGAAATACAACTAGAAAGTAGTCATTAATGTGTTTTCATTTTACTATACTTTTGGGTTCAATAAATCTTTGTAAAATAAGTTCCTTCTTCTTGATGTCTCTTAAAATATAGCAAAACCCAGTTTTTTTGTTCCACATTTATTCTGTGCTCCAGCATCTTATCCAACAAGTTAAAAAAAAAAGTAGGACAATGACGATAGGACCAAAATTATTGCTTTGATATCCCCAGACCTTACAACAGTGCCAGGAGCTCTCAAGGTATATACCCAGTAGGTGTTTCTGAGCAAATTAAATACATGCATAAATACCAGTCAAGAATTAAATGCATATTGTATATGTTAAGCATTTGGGAAATACAAAAACAAATGGGACATATCCTGTGTCTGTTTTAGACAAGTAAGTCAAATACTATTATGTTACCTAAACATTTCAGGAAGACTTCCAAGAACTTCAACACTGAGAGAAGGTTTAGAGGGAAGACTCAACAGATCCCATTCAAACAACGGCAAAGCCAAAGCAGAGTCCATCGTGTTGGGAGCAATATTCATGCTGTGTTTGACACATCCCAAACCTGAGCTGCAGAGAGTGTCATTGTCTCAGAGCTGAATTCTCCAATGTCCACGATTTAAAAAGAAAAAAGAAAAAGGAAAAGTACAGTATATCCCCCAGTATAGTGAATAATTCACTTTAAAAGGCTAAAGCGTGTGCTTCTCCCACAGCTTTTCGGCACATGGGGCCAGGATGAGAATACAGGTATGGTTACAAGAGAGGCAGGTACAGCACAAGCCGTGTTGGTGAGCACTTTCCTCCCTGCAGCAAGGCAACTACTGGACCACTAGAGCTAGCTTCGACAGGACGCACTCAGAAGCCAAGGGACCAGGCCAACCAGGGAGCCTGGGAGCAGCCAAAGGTGGCACAAACTAGGTCTGGCATGGGTACCCGGCAGCAGTGGGTTAATATGAGGAGGAAGGGCAGCCTTAGAGGTCAAGATATACAGGAAAGTAATTTCCAGGAGTGGCAGAACAGCAGCTGGTTGCCTACAGTACACTCAAATGATCTTCTATCAGCATACCAAGAGCTGTAGACCATCAAGATGCACAAGTGTACTCAATGTAGTATTTGCTTTGGAGCCCAGAGCCCAGCATCAAAAGATTGCCCTCAGGAGGCTTCCATGCCATGAGGAAGTCACCCTACCCAGAGAGGACACTCACTCTGCCCCACGTGTCAGCTATGGGAGTGATTCTCTGATTCTCTGATTCTCTCCAGCCTCAGTGGTTTCTCAGTCAAAGCTACAGATAGCATGGACCAGGGAAAACCCATCTCCGCTACAACCTGTCCCAATTCCTTACCTCTATGACTGTGGCGAAAGCTGCTGCAGTGTGGCCATTGTATGCTACGATTCCAGCATTAATGCCTAAGACAAAGTTAACCCAGGGGTGACATGGAACCATTGACAAAGTGTACACAGACACACTACACTAACTAGATCGACACTCTAGAATAGCTGTCTCCAATGCTCATGACACCCAGGACCAGTCTGAAGACCATTCTCCCACTTATTTACAGTGGGTTGTTCCAGCTCTGAAATGGCCAGCAGCAAAGTTCCACCTTCTGGGGGAGCTGCAGTAGTAACAGAACCTAACAGAAGCGAGCTGACAGGAGGTGGAGCTTCGCTTGCCTCCCACCTCCTACTCATCTGTCTGGGAAGCCTGGTCCTTCCACGGCCATGGACTGGGCCCAGTCTGCGGTCCAATGAATGGGGACCCCTGCTCTAGGAGACATCCCTCATCAATATGTAGAGTGGATTGGTGAGACAGGTGTTGAGAGTAAAGGCAAGGGAATCCATGAAGGGGTGGGACAGTATCTCCTGGGTGAGAAAGTGAGCAGGAGCCAGAAGACGACGGAAAACTGGAGTAAAAGATGCTAGAGACAGATGCCATCAGACTCGACGACTAGCTCCCCGCAATGAAGGAACAAAACCACCTGAGATTCTTTCTGGGATCCAGGATCGGAAGAAAATTGGATGATGGAAACTCAGGAGGAAAAACAGGTTTGGAGGAAAGGGCAGGAGTTCAACATCAGATGTTACATGGTTTCAGTGACAGCTTGAAATGAATCATTGAATGAATACTTTCAAACAAGGCTGTCTGCCCTTGAGTCCTGGCTCTCTAACTCACCAGCCCGGTGTCCTTGGCAAAGTCACAGATGCACTCCGAGTCCCTACATATTCATCAGGAGAATGGGAAGAAAGCTCCCATATCACAGAAATTAAAGTGAGGATAACCAAAGGTAACAAATATGAAGTGATTTATACACTGTAACATTTAGGAGTGCTCAGTAACAGTAGCTGCTATTGTTAATATTATTATGAGGGTCCTCATAAACAACACCAACCAATAACCCTCAATACTTGACCACAGGCAAGACAGTTCTTTATCCCCAGAGGAACTTCCCTGGCTGCAGGAGATTAAATGAAGGCTGTTCCTAACCAACCACACACACGTCTCTGGTATACAGCTTAGCCAACTATGAAGTCTGTGTGGACTTTGTCAATGACTACACCAGCCTGTGAAAGAAAGGAAATCCAGTCCGTGGGCTGCCCTCAATTGATGTCTCCCTCGCCCTCTCGACTCAATGGCTGAGTGGTTTTAATTAACACCTCCCACAGAGTAAAGCAAAAGTCACTCCGTTAATAAAGTTCTAACTCGCCATGCATGGCTCTGAGGTCTCCAGCTGGTGCTGAGCTCGTGATTGTGGGCTTTGCTTGGGTCTAGAGGAGGCAGGAGGCAAGGGGAGTAGAATTTCCTCAGAGAAGCTCAGGTATCACCACTACAAAGGCTGGGAGCCCTTGGTGATGGGAGTGCCCACCTTTGCGAGATTTCACCAGAGGATGCCTGTGGAGGCGACGCCCCAGTAAATCACACACACAACTGGCTCCGAATCTGAACTTTCCTGCCCCGCCATCTCATCCGTTTCATTTCCAACACTCACAGAACAAGGTTTCCCCCATTCCCTTTCTGCACAAGCACAGGGGATTGTTGATACAAGTGTTTCTAAGGAGGCCTTAAAGACATGTGATATTTAGTTGAAATGAAACATATAAGAATGATTTTGAGGCAAAAGGACCTGTCCCAGCCTCCTAGCCCTTGCATAAGTTCTTGCCAGTATTAAGGCGCTATGTCACTCGATGCCCCGAGTCTCACCCTTCTGCCTTCCAGTTCTCTTTTATGTGGCACCAGGGCTTCCAATGTCTCAAGGGTGCACACTCTTCCTTCTGGTTTTGCCTCCCACAGATTCCATACATTGTGGGTTAACGTGAGAATGGCTGGAGCGAGAAAGCTTGAGATCATAGGCTTTGAACACAGCCTGGTTGAATGCTTTGTTCTACCTGTGTGACATGGTCAAATAACTTCACCTCTCTGAGCTTTGGTATCCAGAAAGTTAAAAAGAGGATGAAAAATGGCTCAATGAACCCATTACTTGAACAGTAAGTGAGACAGTGTGTGACGAAAGCTCCACACAGCGCCCACTACACATAAAGACTCCCAAGCCTGAACAGCAACTTGAATCACAGAGCCACTACTGCAGGACAGGCAAAAAGACACATGCACATGTGGCCTTTCTTTTTCCCCACAGGGCCAGCACCACATTTATTCTGTCCTGTGTTTCTGACAACTTGAGTTGACTTCATTCTGTAAACTTCACTGCTCAAGTATGTGAGATTTCTAATCTCAACGCAGACAACCCGGAGATTGCAGACACAGAGCTCTGGGAACTGGGTTGCAGACTCCTACGATGTAGCAGAGATAATCACAGATCCCAGTCTCCCTCTCTTCCCAAAGATCAAGAAGTGCTTGTAGGCTTGATTTATTGCTGAAAAGCTCTTGGGACAGACAGGGGCCTTTCCTTAGACTGGGAATCTCATTTCCCTTTTGGGGCTCAGGAGTCATCAGCCCACCAGAGATGTCCATTCCAGTGTG
Source organism: Ctenodactylus gundi (assembly GCA_004027205.1). NCBI lineage: Eukaryota > Metazoa > Chordata > Mammalia > Rodentia > Ctenodactylidae > Ctenodactylus > Ctenodactylus gundi. Next base: position 19,392 of record PVKB01005960.1, read on the forward strand.
TCCGTCTCACTTTGCAGTCATTTCAGGATTAAGAGGAAAGGTCAGAACCTCCATTTCTTAAGGATATTTCTAACCAGAACCCTGCGGACCTGGGAAGGGATGCAATGATTACTCCCAGTGTGTACAGACTCTTGATTTGTGATCTTGTCCCAGACAGGGTGCATTAGCTCTGAGCCCTACAGAAGTTTATCCAAATTGATGTGCTGTACTCTCTCCTTGGGCCCCAGGTATCCTCCCCTTGCCTCAGATGGCTCCTTCCTACTGATCACACCACATAGCCTGTTTGCAGACTAGGGTGGCTAATTTTGTGTGTCAACTAGACTACGCCACAATATCCAGATACTTGTTCAAACACTGGTCTAGATGTTACTATGAAGTTATTTTTAAAATGAGATTGACAGCTGAGTCAGTAGACTTCAAATAAAGTAGATAATCCAGTCAGTGGAAAGTTTCAAGCTAAAGACATTGACTTTGAGGAGGAAGAGGAAATCCTATCTCCAATTGCTCTTGAACTTGAGCAATAGGTGGGTCCCCAGACTGTCAGCCTGCCCTGCACATTTTGGATTTACTGGTCTCCTCTATGGCATTGCCAATTTCTTAAACTCAAGCCATCATTTTCTCGCTCAACTCTCCACTTAATTGGTTCTGTTCCTATGAAAAACCCGGACTAACGTACACACCAATACTAATACAGCCAGGAACTATTTTATCATTATACTCAAGAATAAGTAACTGCATGAGACTATCCTAGCAAATGTCCTCAGTCATGGAAAAGATTTAAAAAGGCAAATAGTTTCCCGGAAAGTTAAAAGGACCACCATTCTATATAGGCCACATGTTTATTATATAAACTTTTTTGGTTCATCACACACTTAAGGGACAGGTTATCACTTAACAGATTGAAAAGAAGATCAAAAAAGGGAAACATAATTCCCTGAGCTAGAAATGTAGCCAGCAGGGCCTCTGGCTGAAGACCCATCTCAAGTGTCTTCCATAATACTACACCTCCAGAAAACACAATGAGAGCTTCATGAGTCCCAACTAAACTTCATCTCTCTATCTTGATGTCAGGCACACATAGCCTTTCTGAGTCTTTCAACATGGTCTTACTGTCTCAGGGCCAACACACTCCCAACCGCATCCAAATGTTTCCTTTCACATTCACCTCAACGCGAACTTGGTATGCGCCAACCTTGCCATCATAAATCCATTCAGCCACTCTAGTTGCTGGCCCTTGAAAAGTAAGTGGGAGGGAATTTTTGACCTGAGTGATAAAAATAAATATGGGCTAGATTTTCTAGACAAAAGGCTTTTAAAAAGAAAACTAGGGGAGCTCAGGGATCATCTGCAACATATAGTTATTAGCAAAGCATTGAGTAGAGAAAGGAGGTGGCTGCAGCCTGTTGCTCTTCAGCAAAGAGAGTGGTCAGAGGCTACCGGAGGGTATTAACTATAGCAAAGCAAGGAAGGCACCAAAATCATACCCAAGTGCCTGCACACAGAGACAGAGAAGCAACACGAGGGAGGGCCATCTTTTCACCTATTTCATGGGCTTGATCCAAGTACCACTGACCCAGGTAGGCCTTCATTTTCTTTATTGGCAAAAGGCAGACTGTAAGCTATGTAAGATACTTAGCTCTCAGATGATACAATGCACAGTAGCGCCCATTCCGAATCACCTGTGCAGGGATATGTTTCTTCTGCACGTGAAGATACCCTTTACTGAGTGTGAGCCTAGGGCACCCAGTTTTAGCCTATTGGGATCTCAAAGGATCAAAAAGTAAGGAGTATCAGAAGTCCCAGTCTTGAGAACATATCATTGCCAGCTTTTTCTTATCCGTCACACTCTAAGGCACACCCAGGGCCTGTGTAAGAGACACATGCTAAATACCTGTGCATTTGATTCAGCTCAGACTCAGAGGCTCAGTAGTCCTGATGTATGAAACTAAGGTAGATGATCCCATGGTTGAACACCTGGGGCCAATATGAACAACAAATGCTGACGTGGCCTTTTGGACACTATTTGCCAAACAACCCTGAGCAAGGCAGGAAATCTCTGTCTATAAGATACCCGTCAGTCTAGACAGTGGGTAGAAAGGAAGGAAAGCCTTGCTAGGAACCCACAGCCACAATGCAGCTCTCTAATACAGTGTGGTGGCTACTGCAGGGGTATGTGGTGCTTGTATTCCTACATGACTAACAATTATGGCTCTGTCTCAACTTCTACTCACTCTGAGAAAAAATTTCATCAGTTTCTTACCAAATAGGGTTTGGGGATGGGCCACAGTGGGAGAGAATAAAATATTTCAAGGACATTTACCCTGTACTAGGCACTGAACAAGGTATTATGCACACATCCCATGTCTTGACACATCATCACATTAACGAGGATAACGTGGAAGGGTCCACAGGGCCCAGTCACTATACTGCACTTGCGGTGTTACCTCAGTCAGTCATTGCAACTCCAGGCATTACTCTTGTTTCCATATGAGGAAGCTGACTTTCCAGAAAGACGCAGTGAGGACATAAAGGCCCTCACAGAACTTGCACTCTTACCAGACCTATCCTGCAGCCCCTACATGTTGCCTCTCAATACTAACAAGTATCATCAACCCTTAGCACACAGGTTGGTCTCCCCGACTGGGCTCTGCGAATTTCTAGGGCAACAATGGGAAGGTAGTGAGACTGGGGGTTTCCTAAAGCCCAAGTCATACTGATGACTTGGCACTGATTCTGATTTAGCACTTTGACAGATTGGGTCAAGGGTTTAAGACTATGTGAAGGAACTACCTAGATGCTAACAAGCAAGAAAGGAAGCTGGAAAATGACAGAGGGTATTGAGGAAAAGTGGCGACATTTCTGGCTCCTCATGCCCCTTGTCAAACTGGCCCTCACATCAGAAGAGTTCGAAATACCGAGTCTCTTTCACCCCACTGACCCCACTGACTGAACACCTACTCCCCAGTCTTGAGTCTTTCCTAGCCCTCTGGACTCTGGAACAGCTTCAGACCTAGACCTATCTCCTCTCGCCTTGACTTTTCAAGCCACCTCCAGCACCATTTTCAAAATAATACAATCTCTACTAATATATCCTCATGTTATGGCACTAGGGTGTTTAATCTGGAGGGTCCCCCAAAAGCCTCACGTTCCTATGGATACAGTACAGGGTTAGGCGGTGGGGCCTGGCTGGAGAGGGGTAGATTCTTAGGGCTTGACCTGGAGGGGTGTATTCTGGTTCTACCCTACTCCCCAGTCTCTCTGGTCTACCATTCTGTGAAGACCTCTGTCTCCCAGAGCACTGGCTCTGGCCCTACCACGTGACTCCATTTTCTAGCCACCCACCTGTAAAAGGACTGAGACCTTCTGAAACTCTAAGCTAAAATGTCTTTTCTCCCTAAATTGTGGATGTTGGATATTGAGTCACAGCAGAAAAAAAGGAACTAAAACAGGCATTTAACCTTGGTCAACCGAGATCCTTGTTTATCCTTCAAAGTCCAGATCACATATGCTAAAGATGCGGCAGCTGCTGCTGGGGGGTTGGGGGTAGACTTGAGAGTATGAACAACTGCTGCCTGCTTCGGGCAAGCATTCCAGACACTGGGCTACGAGACACACGCGATCTACACAATGTTTCACAAGAATCTTATAAGAAGAGCATGTAAGACTAAACTAGCTTGCTCAAGGATGCTCAACTCAGAGCATTGGAACCAGGCCCAGACTCCACGCCTGACTAGCCCATACTCTTCCCACTGGCCTCTACTTCGTGGTGGAGGTCTTTATGATCCAACAGAATTCTCTGCTTCCTCACTAGAATCCCTGGCTTAGTATCTTACACTGACTGACTACACAGAGCCCTGTTACCTAACCTCCCTACAAAACACTGGGATCTTGGCAACCATGTCTTGCTCATTTCCCCTGGCCTTGGTGCCTTTAGAATGGTTGCTAGCATATGGACTAACTCAAAAACACGTTCAAGAATGAGAATTTACTGTCTTGTGCCTAGAGTCTCCGCAGAAGGTAAGCAAAGAATGGATTTTCATTTTCCCACCCCAGGACTTTAGAAAGTTATGGGAACTGGGAGACAGAGCTAAGAGGAGAAATGGGGAAGACAAGCAGGCCTCAAAAAAGGTCCAAGGGTGACTACCACCTCCCAAAGTTTCACTTCCGTTCCTCTCTCCTTATCCTTCCTCATCAAATACAGGGGTTAAGCAGGCAGGGATACAAACCCAAATCAGGCTAGGGCATTCCTAAAAATCTGGGGCCTAAGCCAAATTTCCCCAAACACAAAGTATTTCCTCTTTTCTCTCGCTTTTCCATAAATTAGCAGTCCAACATTTGCTACTAGACACGAGTGACATTCTAGGCTGCCTGTGTCAATGCAGTATCACACTTCATTTCTCCATGGGGCTGCCCTGCAGTAAATGTGTTTTTAATCCTGGTCTCTTCCTGCCAGATCTATCCAACAATGGACAGAGTAGGCTTGGAAATGCTGGGGAATTCCTCTTGTTGCAGTTGGTGGGTATCTCGACTGTTCTTTCTCCTCCGATGAGACTTCTTATCCAGCTGCCAATAAGGCTGACAGATTCCTTACACTCAGTAAAGCAAGCAGGTTCACAGTAGATGGGAGAAGACATGCACAGTCAGTGCCTTTCCAGTCATCAGGGACCACATATGCTTGCAGCTGGGCCATCCATCAGCCAAACCACCCATGCTCAGAGGACGTCATGGCCACACAAGGTAGTTAAGCTGTCATTTGTTTTACAACACTTGAGCATATTAGTTCTGCTCTTGTTCAACTCGGAGAGTGACCCAGGAGAATGGGGATCCCTGTATCCATCAAGAATATTTAACACCAATGAAAATATCTGACAAGGAAAAGTATGTATGAATTCTGTAAATTCACACACTGTAAGACCTGTCAGTAAGAAAACACTGAGGGAAGACGGGAAAGAACAGAACTGGCACAATCCCATGATCACTCACAGACCACCTGGGACCATACCTTCATCTTGGATTCATGTTCAAATGTGTAATTTTGTACATATTAAGAGACGAGTCATGCACTAAGGGCAAGAGACTTGCAGGAACACATTAAAAAATCATTTGGCCTCTGCCTCCAGTTTCTGGCATAGAGTCCTGTCTTAGTCACTTTTTCGTTGCTGTGACTCAATACCCAACACCCACAAACTTAGGAAAGGAAAGGTTTATTTTAGCTCACAGTCTCAAAGGTCACAGTCCATTCAGGGGCAGCCGGCAACAATTGAAGTGCATGGCAGAGGGAGGTGGGGGGAGGCAGCTTCCCCGGACAAACAGGAAGACAAGCTGAGGCTACCTGAGACTAGTCCCCGCCCTCCAGGAAGGCAGGTGCAGCTTATGTATCCTTTCAGGTCTCCACCCAGTAACCAGTCTCTCCTGTATCCAGGTGTGGCCACTGCACACCGTTAATCCTAACTTAACTGCAATCCACCCCTCCAGACCAGACCCCAATCCACCCACATCACGAGGTTCCATCAAAATACATGAGACTTTTGGGGGACACTCCAGATCCTAACCACAACAAGTCCCTAGATCCTTGGAATTTCCCAGTGATGGGGTGACAGGAACATCTTCAGTTACTCACAAACCCCGAATTTGTATTTGTACTACTGAACTGACTCTTGGAGGATGGCTAGTTGTCATAAGAACCAGCCTCATGATTAGAGGGCCAGAAATGTCAGGCCCACTGTCCAAGGAGAGAAAGCTGGAGACTTGTCAACAGTAAGTCATAGTAATAGTTAATCAATGACGCCTACATAACAGACCTGGCATCAAACCCCTCAACCATGAGGTTCAGAATGCTGGCAGGATGATGAATCATGAGATGCTGGGTCGGGCGGGGGGGGTGCCCAAAAAGAGTGGAAAATGCCATGCACTCTCTTACCTTGTGCTACATGTCTCTTCATTCAGTTGGCCATCTTCATCCCTTTTTGATATGTTTTATATCATCAATAGTAAGTGAAGTATTTTCCCTGAGTCTATAAGTCACCACAGCATATCACTGAACCAGGGAAAGAGGCCACAGGAACCCCCGATTTGTAGACAGGTTGGATAGAAATGTGGACAACCTCAAAACATTAGAAGTGGGGGTGACAGTCTTGTGGAACTGTGCCCTTCATCTGTGAGGTCTATGAGAACTCCAGGTAAACAGGATCAGAAATGAGTTGAATTATAGACTAGGCTGGTATAGGAGAATTGGTTGGTGTGGAAAAGATGAAAATATAAAAACAAAACAAGAAACAAGGGGGGGCGGGGACTCAAAACTCACACATTTAGCATCTGAACTGCTCTGAATGATCGGATCAGTCTACAGAGCTCAGTCTTTATCTCTCCATGACAGTCCATCTTCTGAAGCCAGCATGGCGGCTGCCAGCAGCCTGACCTTTCTGGGCCTTCCAAGAGCTGACAAGCTGGGATAATTTCAGTGCGTTCAGCCCAGAGAAACAAGAAACTATCCTTTTCTAATCAGAGGTGCTACCACACCCCACTGGAACCTGCCAAGAGAATCGGGTCTTTTAGGACAACCTCTCTTGAAATCATTTGTCTTGGCCCTAGAGTGCATTCTGGCTTCTACTTACCAGTTTGCCAGGAATAGCAGCCTGGCTGGGTTACTTGGGGTCTGACCAGTTGGTATGGCATGGATCTGAAGTATCCCCCCGCCCCAAAGCCTCACACATTTGGATGTAAAATACCAATGTGCTGTTAAGAGGTATGGCCTGGTCAGGGAGGTGGATCAATGGGGCTTGACCTAGAAGGGCAGCTCTTACCTTCCTCCCTCTCTTGGCTTTCTGTCTGCCATGCCATGCAGAACTTTCTTCACTTGCCACCTCCATCATGTTTTTCCACCATAGCCAGCTGCCCACAAATGGCCTGTGACCTTCTGAAACTGTGAGCTACAGTAAATCTCTCCTCCCTTTAAGCTGCGAATGTTGTGTATTCTGTCCCAGGAATGCATTAGTAACTAAGACACCTGCAAAGCTAGGAGAAAAGACTCGCTAGATAAGAAAGAGCCTTTCATACCTTCAGTGCATCTTTTACTACCTACTATGTTCTACATTGTAGGGAGAAAGTGGCAAGTCAAATCTGCTAAATCTGCTCCCCACCCCCAGTGGACAGGAGACAGAGAGAGACAGGCTGAGAGAGAGAGAGAGAGAGAGAGAGAGAGAGAGAGAGGGAGGGAGGGAGGGAGGGGGGCCTGCAAGGTCCAGATGAGCCCTGCAAGACCACACTCCTACAATCCATCTAGGACCCTCTGTCCTGACGTTCTCACTGCTTCCTAAGAGCATCACCATCTGGGGACCACTTGGGTCTATAACCCACAACACATTCCAGACCCAAACCACTTGTGGGAAAGCTCTCATCATTTGCTCCACTGCATTAAGTGCAGCAAGGAAGAGGAAAAGGAATTTCTATCGCCCACCATCCCACCTGGCAAATGACCCACAGTGTTCTGTGCAGTCTCCTTCCTGCACTGTGGATGTTAGGCCTAGGCATAGGGGTGGCCCAGAGGTCAGGGACAATCAGAGCACAAGGCAGGATGAGAACAAGGAAGACCACACAGAGGTGCCTCCAGCTCCACAGGGCTTCTATCGCAGGTGCACATCCCCCTGCAGGGATGGGGTTGGGGTTAGGGTTGGTCTGGAATGTTTAAAGTCAGCTGTAGCACTCATCCAACAAGATCCATTAACTATATACTATGGGAACAGTGCCAGCCAATGAAGATAGACTAGCAGTCAAGACACTGTTACCTTAGCCATGTGGAAGACATGGATTCTTTCCCTTTATACTCAAACTCACTCTCTCTCTCTCTCTCTCTCTCTCTCTCTCTCTCTCTCTGTCTGTCTGTCTGTCTGTCTGTCTGTCTCTGTGAGGTCCCTGAGGGGAAAAAAGGGCCACTACCTCTGTTTACATGGAATCACCGAAGGCTTCAGAAAGGAAATGATCTGGCTGGCAATAAAGGGAAAGGCACAAGGTATTACATAACACACACTAATGATGTTTAAAAGTATCAGACATGGTATTATGGATTGAATATTTGTGCCCCCTCAAATATACACACAGCAGCTCTGGCCTCCCATTTGCTGAGACTAGGAGACAGGACCTCACAAAGATAAGTGGAGTTAGATGAGATCACAAGAAAGCTCTCACTGGCAAAATTAGTGTGCTCAAAAGAGGAAGAAAATGCAAAGAGCTTTCTTTCTCTGCCATGTGAGGACACAGTGAGAAACCCGCCATTCCCAGCCAGGAAGACAGCCCTCACTCAAACCCGACAACCTCCCGCCTTCCGCCTCTAGAACTGAGACAAGTGTCTGTCTGATGTTTAACCTCCAGCCCTAAGTCTGATGGTGTCTCACTACAGCAGCCTGAACTGCCTGGGATACATGTTGACGTATTTACAGAGCAACAGGTAATTCAGCAAGGACAGGATCCTAAGCTGCCGGGAAACTGAGTCCTCAAGCAGGTGTCTGTGTCCACATCTGTTGGTGGAGTAATCCTTGCCACTAGACAAGAAAGACTTAGGACTTCATAAGACCACCACTAAAGACTAGACTGGTCAGGGAAGTGGTATTAATATTGGTCAGATACTTGGACATGGTGGTACGTGCCTGTAATTCCAGCACTCAGGAGGCTGAGGCAGGTGGATTGTCATTAGTTCTAGTCCAGCCTGGGCTACACCGTGGGTTCAGAATCAGCCTGGACTACAGAGTGAGAGCCTGTTTCAAGAAAAAATATTGGTCAAGCATTCAATTTCCTTAGCCCCAAATACCCCCAGCTGGGAGTCTTAACCCAACAACATAAAGGCTGTTTCAGCTTCAAGTGATGGAAACCAGAGCTGCATATCCCATTTTGGCCACTAGAGGGACACCACAGGCTGAGTCAGTTTTTTCCCAAGTGCTCTATAAATACAACCACTGAGGTCCATAGCTGGTGACGGCAACTTACATAAATCCAAGGTTCTGATGGATAGGCACCAAGACTATTAAATATCTGCTACATCCTAATGTCTGGGTTTGAAAAAATAATAAGGTACTGTCTGCCTTCTTGAAGGTCCAAGTGAAAAGATAGGACAGACAGACAGACAGACAGACAGACAGACACACACACACACACACACACACACACACACATTTTGTGAACATTTAAGACTCCACCAGGTGCCAAGTCCTAGCTCTAACTTTCAAAGCTTAAGAACCCGTCCCAGTTCCTTCGCCAGAGTCAGGATGAAAACTTTACTTTGTCCCTAAAGACCCCATTCTCTGTTCGATACCAGCCACACCCTCCCAAATTCTTCATGCATAAAGGGAAAGATTCACACATGAGCCAAGGCCATGGAAACACCTAAGCTGGGGCAAACTCTGGGAAATACTTGGCGGACTTTCAGAGGGAGATCATGCCGGCGCAGTCCGTCTCTCTCTCAGGGAAAGGAGGTCCAGGGAGGAAGCAGCAGGTTCCCGCACAGAGCCCTGCATGTGCAGGACCAGGCCTTGGCAGCAGCAGGGGCCTAGAACTCTACAAGTTCAAGTGAGGTGAGGGAAGGAATGGCTAGGAAAGGCCAAAGAAAGCAGGTGAGGCAAAGACCATTATAGCCTTCCCACCCGGCCCAGGGGTACAAGCCTGTAATCCCAGCACTCTGGGGGACTGAGGCAGGAGGATCACAAGTCAGAGCCTAGCTTGGGCGATTTAGGGACTTAGCAAGACCCGGTCTCAAAACAAAAGATAAAAAAAATTAAACACAGGGCTATGGATATAGCTCAGTGCCAACGCCTTAGCAGATCCCCAGTACAAAAAAAAAAAAAAAAAAAAAAAAAAAAAAGTCTTCCTCATTCAGTTAAAAGGTTGGGATCCTTTCCCAAGGCCATGGGAAGCCACCAAAGGTTCTTGTTCTTCAGAAGGAAACTTCTGATGTTAAATTTAAATGGTCTTTTTTCCATGAAGGGATATATATTTATCCTTTGGAAGATTATACAAGTTATTACTTCCTTTGAAAAGAAAAAAAAATCCTTAAGAACATATGGAAGCTAAGTCTGCTCTTTTAATTTTATTCTGTACCATATGGTACTTTGGGTTTTTAAGATATAAGTGGAGTATTGAATTCAAAGATCAAACTTTAATAATAAGAGACACATTCATCTGTCACTTTAATTTCTTTTCCACCACTCTCAATGCCCAATTTACCAACCTAATAAAAAGAAGCGGTGAGATCGGATGACAACTCACAAAGCAAACATGGCAGGCAGGAGGTAGGTGGGGTAACAGAGGCCTGGCAAATGCACAAACGCAAAGGCGGAAGGCAAGTTTCACCAAGTTCTTAGTGAAACTCTATGATGACAAAGTAATTTCAGCCCTGCGCCCGCAAGAATTGAGGAGTACACACAGATGCCTAGACACACTTATGAATGACTGACATAGAAAAACAGCTGCTATTCCACACCAAGGTACGACGTTAAAGGCAAGAGTCTGAATTTCCAGAAATTAGAGTTGATTTCCATGTCAGGTTTACTGACTAGACTCGCTTTCACTTTGGTAAGAACTTTCCTCAAAGGGCTCCTGTGCCCACCAATGTGTTCTACACACACGGAGGTGAGCCAAATAAACAGTCAAGTAAACACCGGGACGCAAACTTTCACCGTTACGTTGTTTCCGGGTGCCTTGGGTTTGAGAACCCAGACAGATTCTAGCTGCTATTTGGTGCCTTCATGAGATAGCTGTCATTAATCAGATACAGTCTCAAAGGGTAGACTAATTATAGAATGTGAAAACATGCTTAGAGTTTCAAAGCTTTGGAAAGTCAAATGGTGTGCTGACATCACAGGACTGGCAAGAGGCCGGGCCGACCTGTCTAATAGCTCAGCCCATGTTCTCACCATCCGTCAACTGCCTCCACAATGACTCATCTGGCAGACTCTGCAGAAGAGTTACTGATCAGATTTTCAATATTTAAAACCTTGTCACGTCTATATATAGGGAAAGAAATGAGGTTTAAAATTTTAAATGACTTTCCTTGACTCATCGATGAAAGACAAACTGGTAATTTGGCCTCAAAATAGAGATTTGGGCGTTTTCATGGATGGAGACATGCTTAATAAGAGTTCTGGAATGTTACAAATGAAGGAGGCTTAATGACATCTGGGCTACCTGTCCTCATTTTAAAGGTAAATTTAATGTAAGAGATGCAGGAGAAGAAAAAACAGACCAAAGCTCTCCAGTTTCAGTAACTGACTGGTCTGCTTACGTTTCTGTTCTTTTTACCTACACTTATTTTAAGCCCTACTTCATATATTTTTTAAAATGTAAGCTTTGCAAAGCATAAGCTGAAATACAAACACTTGCACTTTTTAAGCTCTGGTTTGAGAAGCTGAAGAAACCAGGCACTTGCGGTGATTGCCTTGAGTTCAATTTAGAGTGCTCCTATGTCTCCACCTGGTGGACACTCTGGAAACTACATCAAACTTAATCCACTGAGTTTCTGTAGGAAGAAAAAAATTGGTCCAACAGCAAAATAGCCTCTGTACCGCAGAATACAAAAGCCTCCAAATAAACAGAATTTAGGGGTAGCATATGAGAATCTGCAATGATAAATATGAGGTCACGTTGGACACCAAGTTTTCTAAACACTAATGAAAGATTAAGTTATGTGCAATTCAGCCTTATAATAGATGGATATTACTGTTTTATATGTTTATGAAAAACCAGAATTACAAGATGATGCTTTTAAGTTTTCTTATCAGACAGTGTTTCCATTCGCTAACTTTCTTAGACATTGTGGTTATCAGAAAGCTGTTATATAATGAGAGTTTGGTGGCCCCTGTTTTCAAGGATTTTATCATCCAGGTGGACTTAAGTGACAGACAGAACACCAAAATATCTCTCATGCCTATACTTATGGTTAAATGAAAGAACATTTGTAAGTTGAGAGTGGTGGTGCACCTGGAGCCCTAGCACTCTGGGGACGGAGGCAAGAGGGTCAAAAACTTAAACCTAGCTTTGTCATTTAGCCAGATCTTGCCTCAAAATAAAAAAGAATAAAAGATGCAGCCCAGTGTGAAAGTCCCAAGCTCAATCCCAGGAACATCTCTGGACATTAATTTTACAATAAACTTTCATATCTGTGTTATTTCGGTGGACACAGCAGGGAGATGATGGACAAGATGGTGTGGAACAATGGCCAAGGACCACGGCTCATGAGGCACTAGGCAGGGCCCTGCCTCCTGTCACCTGTATATCCGTGGGCAAGTTACATCACCTTCCTGGACTTTAGCTCCTTGGTCTATAAAATAAGAATTACGGCATCTTCTGCCTCGAAGGATTGCTATGAGGGCACAACAGTTATGTAAAATAGGTAAAGCACCAGTCACAGTGCTTGGCACATACAAAGGCAGTTGGTTAGAATCAAAATTAGGAAAATACTGGCTCCCACGTGCCTGACCTGACCCCTGCTCTTAGGGGAGTGAATGATATAATTATTATTTCTGATTCTCCTTATCTTTAGTTTTCATTGCTAAAATATTAGCAGCGGAAAAAGTTTTGAACACTTTTGGACAAGTTATAATAACAGATGAGTAAGTGTCCAGCAAATGAAAAAAAAAAAAAAGATGTACCTTGAGTTTAGGTAGTGACCTAAAAGTGAAGCTAGAAACAAAAACCAGACCTCATGCTACACTGAGTTTTGACCTGTTTCTATCTAAGGTCTTTAGATAGGGCTCCTGACTGCCATAAACTTTACATGGGAACAAATCCAGAAGGGGGAGGTTAGATTTGCTCCTTTACTCATTACTGCATAGTATTTGCGATTTTGTATTTGCAATTGCCTCTTATGTACAGTACACTAGGGATGCAGTGGTAAACAAGCAAAACCCCTTTGTTTTGTAGCACAGATGAGGACAGTATTGCCTACCAACGAGCTTTCTAAAGAGCCTAACACAGGGTGATTGATGGAGGCCACGGGGCAGAGGCAGGACACAAAGTGCTTCTGATTGGATGGTTAAGAGGATCCTTCCACAGAAGTGTCAGTGCAGGGAGCTAGCCACGCAGAGACCTGGGAGGTAGAATCCAGGCCCAGAAACAGAGGGCCCAGGCTGTGGGGACAGAAAGAACTCAAGGAGTCTGAAGGACAGGGAGGCAGCTGCAATAGCAGAAGCAAGGTAGAGAGGACGAAGAAGGATGAGATCTCGAGACAGGTAAGGGCCGGGTGGCCACGATGCAGCTGGACTCCATCCCCAGGGCAAGGTTGGTTTTAGGGACTGATGCAGCAGTTTGTTACCCAATGTCACTCTAGCAGCGGGTACAACCACGTGTTCACCAGCCAAGCTAGCCCACCCAGGTCCTCTGACTCCCAACCCATCCACATTTCCCACCACATCACACAAACTTTCATAAGGACAACAGAAGCCAAAGTGGCCAGCTTGGTCTCTAGACAGCTTACGTAAAGCGGTGAGAAGAAAAAAGCAGGGACCGAGCCAAAAGATGGAAACCCTGGGAACTCACCCGCTGGTAATGTCATCGGTCCGGATGTTCTTGCTCAGAACGTCCCCATCGCTCATGTAACCGGGAGCATCCATGCTGATACCTTCCAGGTCCACTTCATCCCCCGCCTTGTCCGAGACATCCACGTGGCAGATGCTGCTGCCCCTGGACGCTAGCTGCCTTCTCAGGGGGGCAGAGTACACATAGCGACCCGACTCGGTGCTGATGAAACGGCTGGCATTGGCTCGGGGTGGGTACCCGTTGCCCATCGAGGGGGCATCTCCTGCCTGGAGTCGTGGGCTGGACTGGCCAAGTCTCCAGGAGAGAGGGGTGGGCCTCCCGGTGAGGCTGAGGATGCTGCGGCCACTTATCTCTGTGGTAACATTGGTGTCAAATGTGGTTTCCAACGTGCTAAAAACACAAATACCAGTGTGGGTTAGACAGTAACATGTATTCTAACTCTGGCAGTTTATATACTCTTTAATTTTAAGAATTATTTAAAAATTTCATATACAAAGAAGTACAAAACAAGACTCCTAGTAGGACTCAATAGACTTCCTCTGCTAAAAAAATGAAAAAGTAGTCAGGATGAGTGCTGCAGGCCCGTACTCCCTGCATTCTGGGAGGCTGAGGCAGGACCCTCATAAGGTCAAGTCCAGTCTGAGCAACTGAGCAACTTAGTGAGACCTGTCTCAAACCGTGTAGGGATACAAGTCAGTGCAAAGGCATTAGGTTCAACCCTTAGTGCTAGGGGGAAAACAAAGAAAAGAGTGAAGTTGCACATCTGAAGAGCCCAAGGGGACTCTTTCCTGTAAAACATGGTACAAGGCACCCTCTATCCTCATTGTAATGAAATGATCTTAACTACTGTAATCTTTCCTGCTCTGGAAGGGAAACAAAGGATGGTGGGCTGACAGAAAAAAGGCATGAATTGTCCCACCCGTCCAGGAGCTCTAGAACGCCATGTTACTATCCTCTAAGGGCAGGATGTATCAGCCCACCTTAAAGTTCCTAGTGGGGAGACCTCAGATTTACTAATCCTTCAAGGTCCACCCCCCCAAACTTTTGCTTCTCCCATATTTTATACAAAAAGACCAGAAAAATTGGCATATGTCACGGCCTGAACTCCCTAAGACACAGGTTCCCAATTACTTTTGACATCAGGGACTGGTTTAGCTGGAGACTCTTCTCCCAAACACAGGGCTGAGGGGGGTGGTGGGGAGGGGTACTTGTGCAGTAGGTTGGAGGAGAGCTTTGGAAGGGTGAGCAGCAAAAGGCGAGCAGGGGATGAGACACGGCCTCCTGTCAGGCCAGCAGCAGCAGTAGGACCTAACAGGAGTGCGTGGACAGCAGCGGCGCTTCACTCTCCACTGCTCACCTCTTCCTCTATACTTATCTGTCTTGGCAGCCAGCACCGGTCCAGGGCCCAGGGTTTGGGGACCGCTGCCCAAGAAATCAAGTTACATGGAACAAAATCTGCCGAGAGACAGTGCTCCTTGGGCATTAGAAGACACTTTTGCATTTCATCATCTTCACAGCCTTGCAGGCTCCGAGCACAGCGGAGTTACAATATCTAGGGTACTGTATCTCATTAGAATTGTCCAAAACTTATTTAAATAGGCTGAGATTCTGCCCCACAGGAAAAAAAAAATATTGACGCTTCTTTCCTACCCTGATTACCATCCTAGTTTAAGTCAAGAAATCCACTAAACAAACAAACAAAACCCTTAAAAATAAAAAACATGAACCAATATTATATTGCCTCAGTTTGTGTGCTTATGGTGTGAGGAGGGATGTTTTATACCTAACCAAGGATTCACTGGACTCAGAATCCTATGGCTCCATGTCCTGGAATTACTTAGGAGAGCCCCAGTCCAAAATGAATGCCCATGTTTACTTTACTCTGGAAGACCTTGCTAGTGCCTTGAGCTACTTGTACCCTACTCCCTTGAATCCACTCCTAGGCTCCTAGAAGGGGCCTCACTTTCTGCATATTGAACTCTTAGGTCCTATGGAACACAGAACTCACAGTGGTTCACCAGGATCTGCCAAATGGCTGACTTTAGGGAAGCCCAGTCTCCTCCCTATACTGATTTCTGAAAGAAACTGAAATCGGAGAAGCAGTGGAAACTCCATGGGAGTTCAGCAGGAGTAACCAGCACTGCTCTTAGATTTTCAAAGCCAAACACAAGCTGTAAAACCTCATCCTGCCAAAATCTCGAAGGACATTGCAGGGTTGCATCCTCCTTACCTTCTTGCTGAACAATGAAAATAACCTGATAAATGTCTCCAATTCATCCTAGATTCTGTCCAACAAAATCATCATTTAAACACAATCCTAGGTTTCTATAAACATTTCCTTACATGTTTTATGCACGTGCATGACTAACAATATAACAGAGCGTTGTGTATCAGAAGACTGAGTAAGAATTCAAGTTATTCAACTTATCATGCAGTTCAAACACAGTTCACCTGTTCTTTACAATAGCACAAGACAGTTTCAGAAAATGTAAGTAGAGTGAAATTTAAATAGAACTACACCACAACATCCCCTGTGGAAGGAATTTAGTAACCAGCTTTGGGGAGGAATCTGTCCACACTAATTTTTGTTCCTCATACTTCCTTACTGCGTGTTGTCTGGTACTCCTCATGAACACTAGCATGTTTAGGAAGCAAGATTATTTATTCCATTATTAACCAAATCACTTAGGGGGTGGTATAAACAAACACAAGAGAAGCAGTGAAAATCAAGTTCCCAGTCAGCTCAGCAAAGCAACTCATGCTGTAAATACCTGTGCGTAACCTGAGTTCCTCGCAGACTGGACATGGTCTCCTCCAAATTCTGCCGCAGGTCCGCGATGTTCTTCACTGTCCGTAGCCGCCGAGCCTCAGGATCTTCCCCTGGAGATACAAGGGTTAAGGCTACTTCAGCTCTTTACAGACTTGGAGGTTCACGAAAGCAACAAGCCACTATGACCACCATGACCATTACCAGGAGGCAGGCCCTGATTCTGGATTGCTATGGGTGCTTCATAAGGATTTGCAGATGCACAAAAGAAGAAGTCAGATGCAAGGAGTTCTTCCCCCAGGTTCCTCCTGAAGGATGTGAAGTCTAGCAATGGGCACAGTAGTCTGAGACGTGAACATAACGTTCACACTGTCTTCACGGAGGACATGCATAGATTAAGTCTCACCACTTCCCTGAGGAATATTCTGTCCACGCAAATGTATGGCAGCACTGTTTTCTCACCTACAGGGGAGATACATGGCCTTTTGCAGACCTGACTTTTCAAAAAGGGCTTACAGTGGCTACATCAGCTGTTAATCGCCAATAATTCTACAGAGAGAGGTTTGCCTCTCCCTTGTCAGATATATCACAATAGGTATGTCCAACT
This sequence comes from Ctenodactylus gundi, assembly GCA_004027205.1. Classification (NCBI taxonomy): domain Eukaryota; kingdom Metazoa; phylum Chordata; class Mammalia; order Rodentia; family Ctenodactylidae; genus Ctenodactylus; species Ctenodactylus gundi. The sequence continues at coordinate 36,287 of PVKB01005960.1, forward strand.
TGAAACCTGCAGCTCTCTTATCTCTAATCATACTTTATGTGTGACCCAAGATAATTTCTCTATACTCAAAGAGTGAAAACCCAGCAGGCCACAGGCTGGACATAACCTGTTACGGCATCTAAAATTCTAGCTCCCTACTTACTGGCTGTGTGGTTAGTTGTGAGGAGGGAGGGTATTGGTCCTATCCATCCTCTGACTCCATAGACCTACAAAAAGCATGGCAGTATTACTGACCTCAATGGACAGCAGTGGGGGCAGAATGGGATTTAGATCAGAGGTTCCTCTGCACAGTGCCAACCACAGGCACTCAGCAAGCACTAGCTGGTGCTATAGGGAAGGGAGCCATCAATTCAATTCAGGCTTCTCTTTGGTAGGACCACAGGTTTTCATTCTCTGAGCAAGATTCTCCATGAGCCGTTTGGCTGAGCAGAAACAGAGCTGGTGCTTACATACCAGGAGAAACATGCCACCCACCAGCAAGAGGCCACGTGCCTCGGAACAGCCTGACTTCAGGGTCTCGGGCAACTCTATGTCATCTGGCCTCACAAAAGGAGGAGAAAAAGGGAAATAACTATAATAATGATTAAAGGAATCAAACATTTTTCCTCCCCAGAGTAATTTCAAGGAGGGCTGAGAAGACTGAGAAACCACAACCAAGGGTCTGTAAAAGCCTGTGAATTTTCAAGTGTTAAGCAACACTTTGAAAGAAATTTCCCTGTAAAGCACAGTGTTCAAGGGCAGTGACAAGGGGGATGTTCCCTAAGACAGTAAGTAGAACTTTCAATGACTATCATTAATAGGGCAACAGGCACCTAAGAGATGTCATAAAATAAACTTCTGAGAAGGATAACGATTGGCTTGAGTTGTTCTTGACAGAGTGGTGCCTGGGGTTTGAGGGATGGATCAAATCATAGCCATTGGATATTTGTGGAGGAAATTTACTGTAACGAACTCTCTAATCTTGAAAATGCAACTGCTTTCAATTTTCTACCCCCTTTTAACCCAGAGAAATTTGGAAGGCACTTTTCCCTTATCCGAACTGTGCTCAAGTGTGCAGTTCCCACCCAAGCCTTTAAACTGTATATGTACATATGTATGGGTTTTATAATGAAAGCAGTGAGTGTACATTTTACATTCCCCTAAGGGCTCTGGAGGAGTATAATTGTATCTTCCTGCTGCGTTATTCTTAAACACCTTTTATAGTCAGTTTGGCCACATTTTACCTATACAAAGCTGCTGTAAAGGTACTGATCCTTTAGACAGCTCTAGGCCTGGCAGTGAACATTTATTAGGAAACTAAGTCTAAGTACAGGTTTCCAAATTACCTCCATTAATTAGCATAATCATATGCCAAAATATATTTACTCATCGTTGTCTTGATTAATAACCTATTTTCCCATCTTAACTCTTTTTTAGAAGTTCAAAGTTCTGGGCTGAAGGTGTACCTCAAGGGCCAGAGCCTGTGCTCTGTGTGTATGAGGCAGTGGGACCCAACAGTCAATACTGCAAAGTAATACAAAGATCTTTGAGCTGGGAATCATGACTCATCTTTACTTTTAGTAACTTCCACATAAAACTATAGTTGCCTAACAAGTAAGTATTCATTGCCCAACAGATGTTTGGTCACTGTGAGGCTGAGGTAGTAAAGACTTTGCATTCTCATAAAGATTTGAATCATGACATTGTGACTTATTAGCCACCTGATCTTGGATGAGGCACTTATCCTCTTAATTCTGTCTATAAAATGGGGATAAAACCCTCCTTCAGAATCTGATGACAAAGCACCTAAGATATGCCTTGCACCAAATGAGGACTCAACCAATGACTATATTTCACCGGGGAATGTTTGCTCCTTCAGGGCCTGACAGTAACACAGATCTCCAGGATAATGTGGAAACATAAAGAAGGAAGCTCCTGCTGTACTTAGGCAACCATGTCCTCCACAGCCAACTATGCCTCCTCAGATAATGGCTGGTGTCTAAGATTTTCCACCAAGCCGCAGCCTGAGCAAAGTAGAAACAAAGCTGAGTTCCTGAGGAAATAGTAGGGCCCTTTCAGGTATGATCGAGATCTTAAAAGCTTCTACATGGAGAAGACACAAACGTCTGTGGGCTGCATAAGATCCAGTGACCAGAAATGCAAGAATAAAGACATCCGTTATTTGCTAAAGCCAACAACAACGGCAAAACAACAACAACAAAAAGATGGGCTGCCTTAGGAAGGAATAACTGTTTTGCCACAAGAAACATTCAAGTAGAGGCTGAAAGATGACCTGCCTAAAAGCTACAGGATGGATTTATGGACTGGATGATCAACAGGTCTGTGTCGTTCCTCCTAACTCTCTAATTCATGACAAGCCCTCCATCTGATGGTATGCGCATGAAAATGTAGGACAGGAAAACCTACCTATTGCCATTCATAAGAGGAATAACTAAGCAACCGATCAAATGGTTTCATGAGTGACCATTTTAAATACATGATCATTCACTGTCATTTCAAGGAATGGATTATGGGTGCTCAACTTTGTGCTACTCAGTACTTCCATGACAAACTCTGTAGTATAGTCACACCTACCATGTTCACTGCGTAAATGTAAAGAGGAATCTCTCTGACTTTAGAAGTTTTCAGTAGCCACCAACACCCAATAACACTAAAGAACACACAATCAGGCACACCTAGCTGTGCAGATCGCTGCCTAAAATGACTTGCTTATACAGACTCAGGGCACAAGAAACCCAGGAGGAAAAAGAGAAATTAGTGGAGGACCACAGGATGCAATCATCACTCTGAAATCTGAGTACCACATGGAATGTTATCTGGCTGCCAGTTTTGCTTTTCGAATGTGAACTCTGCTGCGACTCAATGTCTGAGGAAAACCCACACTACTCCACGGGTCACACAACTGATCCCTGCCTGCTCTTCTGATTTGTGTGTGGAGAACACAATCTGGAATGTATGTGGAGACCTGAGCAGTCATCTGAGTTCCACACCCTTCTCCTTATAGCTGGTCCTTTTCCTGTGCTAGCCAAATATTCATATGCAAGGGAGCTACAAACCCAGAAGAGAAGGAAACGCAAAATCAATCCCAAATGTGAGGCCCTCAACTATTTTAAGATGGATCGTTTACAAATGGCTCAAGCAATCTCTGCTCCATCATGGTACCCAGCTGGTAGAACCAGAAGGAAATAGTTAAATCACTCAGATCCTCTGAAATTAATACTCAGAGTTAATGGCAAGATGGGTAAGATTCAATCACATGGGCTGTGAACCAATTCCACGGCTGCAATGCGGCTATCAAAATGGTGTGGTCATGGGTACTTAGTATAATACATAAATTTTAAATACAGATTCAATTTTTAACCCAACTTTGGAAGTAGTAACATATGAGAAGAGTAGCACAGTCACTGCTAAATATATGATTTGCTTTGCTGACTGGAAGTTGCTGAAGCACAGGGCACAGAGCTGGGGATGGGAAAGGGCAATAGAAGGTGGTAGCTTGGCACATACTAGTAAGAATTCTAATTCATGGGCTAGAGGTATAGCTCAGGGGAAGAGTGTGAGCTTTAGCACGCATAAGGCCCTAGTTTAATCCTAGAACATCTAAAAGAACTCTACTTTAGGTGTGACTTTTCTCCTTTAAGAATGTGACAACGTAACCTCAATCAACAAATGTCTGTGGAATTAGCCATGACAACTAGATTTCATGCTTTTATATTGTTTCCTATAATTACAACCATCTAGGTTATGGTTAAATAAAATTTAAGTTTTTTTAAAGGGCATACTATAACCTTTTTTCTAATGAATAGAAAATGCTACAAACATATTTTTAATCTGTGCTTCCATGAGGAATGAAAAAAATTCCAATATTTTAGAATTTTAAATATTGGTGAAAAGCAAGTTTAAGTCAACAGTAAAGATAAAGATTTAAAGTTAAGAATCAGAGTAGTCCACGGTCCCTGAAGAAAGGGAATTGATCTACATTAAACAGAACATTTGCCTCCAAGGAAGAGACATATTTAAAATTTTGGGAAGGAGTAAAGAGATTGTAAGAGAGAAAAAGAAGAGAAGGAAAAGAAAAAAGAAAAAAGTTTTTCAGCTCATCAGACAATGCACCAGGTGGGCTCATGCTATTTTAGCAAGTGGTTGCTTGGGAGGCCTGGTCCCACACAGACAGAATCGCTGGGGCTTCCTACTCACCAGTGAGTTCCTCCAGAGCAGGCTGTCCACTCTTGGTGTAGTGGCTGGGCTCCATACTCACACTTGCAGAGCTGGATTCAGCAGTGACATTCCCCTCGGTGTCCGTCTGGGACCTTGACACACAAACAGAAGCAGACACACTTGTCACAAGGGGTGGTCACCACATCTGGACCACTGTGGTCTGACCACAGCACTCACCATCGCCTCCTTCAGCAAGAAGCTTTAGAACAGAGCAGACCAGCAGACTGATGCTTAATAATTCATTAGCCGCATGTGGAGCGATGTCCTAAGAACAGAGAGAGCCACCGAACTGGAAAAGATGAAATATTCATTGCCCAATGGAGGGTCTGCAATGTCTCACTGGGGAATGCTGTTCTGAATTCCTCTCAGGGAGCCAAGTCTAGTCAGACACAGGCTGCAGGGTCCTGGATGGTTTGGATAATTTCACCTATGCCAAAGAGCAACTCCCAAATAACCAGCAATGCCAGCAAGTCAACCATAAAGATGACTCTATTGATACCACCCCACAATCCTCCTGACATGGCTCTTTCTGAGGTGACTATTAAACCAGTTGGGAGAGGATACCAAGCAACTGCTTTTGCCCTGCAGGTCTCTGATTCAGAGCTCAGATCTTCTGACATGAAAGGCCTCATTGATCATTACTTCAACACTTGACTGAAATCTGTACTTCCCCAAACCTTCTTCATGCCCTTATTTGCTAAACAAATAGAGGCAATGGCTTCAAGCAATCCTTCCATGCCACAACTACCTACGTTCATTCAGGCATGGCATACGATATATAATTACACTCAGATGAAGAACCCGACATGTAACATTACTAATTCATTAGCATCCTGGACTAATTCAGCCAGATTTCATTATCTATGAAGAAAGTGGTTTGATTTGTGTGTGTTTATGTATATACACAATACGTATGTGTACACACTGAGAATGAACCCAGGGCCTTATGCATGCTAGGTAGGTGCTCTAAAATTATCCTATGCCCCAGGAAAGTGTCTGAAGACTGGAAATGAACTTTAAGGGACATACGGAGCAAGCTGTGGACCACTCATCTTTTTGCCCTCCTTTGTCTTCCTTTTGGGGTCACCCTTTTAAATTTTCTGTAATTGCTACCTGTATAGAATTTTTGTAACTTTGTTTTTCCTCTCTACCGCACAGTTAGAGCCCAAGTCCTCATCACCTCAGGTTAGTCAGGCCCTAGAATCACCGTGAAATAGGTACACATCACATAGCCTGGAAACCGCAAATGGCAGCGAGCCGTAGGAACCAGCTCATAGATACATTTTTACGGGTATACACAGTAAAGTTTTAAAATTAGCTTAGCATTTAAAAAATGGTATATCTCACACAAAAAGTTATCTGAACTCCTGCCTTCTCTAGTGAAAAAAAGGAAGGAAGAAAGGAAGGAAGGAAAAACAGAGAAGTCTAAAGAGACTGGGCTCTCGTTCTTGCAGGGCGCCACCTGCTGGTGCCAAGCAGCAGGTGAATCCTCTGAAAGGTATGTCACTTACTCTTGCCACAGTTCTACCTTCCCTGAGCCACCCATACTTCTTCTTTTTTTTTTTTTTGAACCCAGCTGCGCATCTGAATCCATAACCTTCATTCTAGACTCTTCCTAAGGCTAGCCTGCTTCCCACATGACCCTCCACTGGGCTGTGCAGTGTTGATGTGATATCACCTTCCCCCTCCCCCCAAATTTTTTCCCAATCAAATTTTATTGATTGATTTAGAGACAGGGTCTCATTCTGCAGTTCAGGCTGTCCTAAACTGACTATGTAGCCCAGGCTGGCCTGGAACTAATAGCAATGCTTCTGCCTCATCCTGTCCAGTGTTGGGATTCTAGGCATGCACCACCACACTAGGCTTTGTGATACCACCCTTTGATTAAAAGCCTCTGAGGTTTCCCATCACTCCCGAATGAGGTGCCAACTCTTTGCTGTGGTTGAAGATGCCTCAGTCAAGGGGCTTTTCCTTTGTTGCTGTCCCTATCTCCTGCCATTCTCACCCTCAGTGCAGGGTTCCCACTTTTGCTCCACACACACAACTGCTCTCCATTTGGGATCACACTCTGCAGTTACTGTGACTTCTGCCTAAAGGTGCTTGTTTGTCTTCCTAATCTGCTCCTAGCTATGGTGTGTGGGCCTGGATGCCCTCCCTGATTTTACCAGTAGTGCCTCTTGGTGTTTCTATAGTGTTTTTTTTTTTTTCTTGGTATGTATTTATTACAATGTGATCAGACTGACAAATCCTTCCAAAGGTAGTGAAGGTGCCTTCCACTTTATAGTATTAAGCAGGAATCAAGAAGGGGATGCTGATTGGTAACTGAAGAGTTTTCACTCTACAAAGTCACCAGGTACTAAAAATAGCATTAAGCTTAGAGGACTGAACATGCAGCTTTTCAAGTCGAAGGTCCAGAACTCGGTAGACATGCAAGTTTAAGTTAAGTACCTTAACTTACTTCCACCCTGTGGCTCTAATCTGCGAATAACAGCAATCTCTCCACTCCTATAAAACTCAAATGTGCTGGACCTGGTGACGTGGGTCTGTAATCCCAGCATGATGGAAGCGTGAGGTGGGTGGATGCTAAATTCAAGCCCAACTTGGGCAATTTAGAACGTAGTAGATTCCTGGCTCAAATTTTAAAAGGGTGGGGAGGGGGCACTGGAGATTTAGCTCATTATGAAGGACCTGGGTTAAATTCCCAGTACTGAAAGGGGAAAAAAAAAATCAAACGTGGTAAGACACAAAAGGACTTAGTAAAGTGATAGATATGGCCATTGTTACTTCTGAAATAATAATTGTAATTTCCCTTGAGTATTTTTTTTCTTTTTTAAAGAAATAACCTATCTTCCTTTTCCCTTTGGTAACATCTTCAACATGAAGAGGTTCTGGTGGGGGCTCTTCTAAGTTATACAAGATGCCATACATATGAGTGAGAAAATACTAGAGAGGAAGGAAGCACCATCTTCTAATCTTGAAAACAGAAAAGCTCAGTGAGTCACAGTGGTTTAGAATCAAGACAATAGGGTGGCTAAGAGCCTGGTCCTTCAAGTTAGACAGATTCCAGGTTAAACGTGACTTCTTCTGGTTATAGCTCTGTGAGTTGAAGAAATTGATTTCAGTTTCCCCATCTGTAGAGCAGGGGTTTTAAAAAGTAACCTAGCTCATAGATCTGGAGGAAGGGTTCATGATCTAAGAAACAGAAATCCCCTAGCAGAGTCTTTCAACACAGTTGATGCCCTCACTTACTACAGCCAGTGCCCAAGACCACAGACTCAGCATGAGGACAAAGAGCCCCATATGTCCTCTGTCCTATCCAGGCCCTCTTCCTCTCTGCCTCTCTTTCCTAACTCACCTGAGAGGCCACTCAGGGTGAGCGTCAACATGAAAATCATATCCCAGAAGTTTGTCCCTTCCTCCCATTCTTCTTCCTCATTACAGGATTTTCCTCCCATAGAAAAGCTTGAAATAATAATAACAAGGAGGCTGGATGTTTTAATGTATTTCAAGCGTCTATAATCAAAATAAAAATAAAAAGTATGGGATTGATAATGATCAAAAGTTGTCATGCATTTTCTTTTTAAAAATGCAAATCATGAATGAACAGTAGCTTGGATACGCATTACCTCAAGACTATTAATGTCACTGGAATTACAAAAAATTCAAGGGAGCTCTTCAGTTACTTCTATGCTTCAGAGAACAACTGAATTAAGAGTCATGCATGTCCACAAGCTGAGCCATTATCTAAGCCTTGGCACACTTCAAAAAACCATTAGCCGATCTGACCACTTGACTTAATACAATGATAACTGCCTCTCAATTAAAAAGATCCATGTGACCGTCACTGAAGGTGGAGGGGTGGGGTAGAAATGAAGGAGGAACCAGTAAAGTCTAACATTACGTCACTGGCTGGACAGGGGTTAGTTTTACTCTGAAACGTGATGGGCAGGAAACGGAACAGAGCTCACTAGAGCAAAACTCAGGTAGCGAGAGAGGGTGTATCTGATTTATGGGAGACAATACGGACAGAAGACAAAACTGTGGGCATGAGTCTGAGTACCTAAGCAGGTGTATAAATACATGCACTTGTACATTCATCTGCATTTGATATATGCATGTGTAGTTTACTCATATTTTATTATGACTGTTGATGTGCGTCCATACCTATGTGTAGGAGTGTAGGGTGTAGGAGTGCATGAGTACCAGTTGTACATAGGTACAGTCAGGCAAGATCTGCAAAATAAGTACCCAGAATATGACATCCAATCATTAGCTCCCTTTGGTAATGTAGAGGCATCAGTTATTTCCCAGCTATGCAGAGCAGCCAAATGGACTACACATTTCCAGCACAGGATTGAGATGAGCACTGTGAGAAAAAGCTCTGGACTCCCTCAAGAGTAGTGCAGGAGGCTGGTGCCTACCCAGAGTAGTCATCCCAGAGGACACGGGTCCCAGAGCCTGCACACCTCATCAACAATGGCCTGTGATCTGGGCTGAGCAGCCAGAGCCACACGATGCAAGCGGCACCTGGCTCCATGTCTCTGGGCCCCGTGAACGTGCCTTCAGAGAGCTGGGTAGGATGACAGCTCCTGCCATCAGGCCTGATGAGCCCCTGCAAATCCTGGGACCAGCTCACATTTTACTCCCTGGCCCTTCTGGTTGTCCCTGAACTTCTCCAATCACGCCAATGGGATTGTCCCCTTACTATACTGTATGAAGTAAGTCACATGGCACTGAGCCATCAGCTCGCGTATTTTAGAGGACAGTCTAGATCTCATTCTCCCAGACCCAGAAGCTGTCAGCCAGGCTCTTCGCCCAGTGGCCAAAGAAGGTGGCAGGAGCTATCCTACCTGTACAGGAAAGGGGCAACCGTGGCGGTGTTGGGATGGTTGTATTGCTGCTGAGGCTGAGGTAGCTGAACACTGGCGGTATTGCTTCCTGTGGTCTGGGTGGTCCCGACAGACCCGCTCACAGTCTGGCTGCTGATGCTGTGGTTCAGAGTGGTCCCTCCTGGGCCCTTTCCCTCTGAGGATGCCAGGCTGGAGGAAGAGCTAGAGTGCCTGCCATCCAGCTGGGGCTTCTGTGGGGGCAGCCCCGAGCTGGGCTTCCCACCCCGGCTCCGCTCGCCCTCCTTGGGAGGCACAGGGGCACTTGGGGACTTTGCGGGCATGCTCTTCATTCCTGGTTTTGGTATTCCACTGTGGGAAGGGGCTGTGGCCTCCTTCTTGGCACTGCTAAGCTTCCCCCCTTTGGGGATGAAGCTGGCGATCTTGGAGGACTTTTTTGGCATCTCAGTCACAGCAGATCCACTGGGCTCTTCCTTGAGCTCTTCCTTGAGGTCCGGTCTCTCTGTCACTGAGGCTCTCTTGGGGAGGTCCTTGCTTTTCTCTTTCTCCTTCTCTCGCTGCTGTTTTTCTTTCTCTTTCTCATTGCCCTTTGGGGAACTCTTCTTATTGGTGAGTGCCCGGCTAAAAGTCCGCTGGGCTATGCCCTTGAGTGCGATCTTGGGGCTGCTAGACGCAGGACCAGTGGTGGACAGTGCACGGCTGGACGTCTCCAGCTCTTCATTCTCCTCAAAGCTGGGCAGGATCTCCAGCCGCTCACAGCTAGTGTCTCGGGACCCTGGGCCTTCACCTACCTTGGAACCCCCTTTACTGTTGAAAAGTTTTAGCTTTTCCAGCATAGATTTCTGATTGTTAGGGGCTGGCTTCATGGCTTCAGGTGTGGGCCTGGGAGCCTCTGGACACGGCGGCTTGGTGGACAGCATGGACGATGTGGCACTGTGTTTCACACTGAGGGACTTGCTGCGCCAGGGCTTGGAGGCTGCAGCGGGTTGGGGGATGGCGGAGGAGGTGCTGCAATGAGCAGGAGCGGAGGAGCTGAGGCTCTCAAATGAAGCAGGTACATTTTCATTCATTCCGGGATGGGAGGAGGCTGAGCTTGAGGATGGCTCTGCTGAGACAGGGAAGGAAAAGAGATTAGAGTTAAGTCGACTGACCTGCGCTGCAGATGAGGAAAGGCTGACCTGGCTATACCTCCACGTGCCCTATCTCATCATTACCGATGACCAGTACTTAGTGAATTACATGTGGTTAAAACTTAAATCCCTGTTCAAGTCCCTCATATCCTTCATCACTAACAATTTCTCTCTCCCCTCCCCAACCTGATTGCATTCGGTGACATGGGTATGCAAATACATGCCGATCTTAACAGTAACATGCCGAGTATAATCAAGAATGTAAATCTGCAGAAAAACAAACAGAAACCTTACCCCACCCACCTCCTGCCCCCACAATGGTGTAAGAATGGCGTAAGAAAGACTCATTGCTTTGAATTACTCAATTGTGTTTGGTCATTTTCTCAATTATACTAAAGAATCAGGAATTATACAACTTTTATGGAAATTATGTAGCAGGAACATTAAAATAAAATGTAAAAAAATAGGAAAGAAAGAGAAACAAGAGTCTTTGGAGAAGAAATTACCCACAAAAGTTGCTGAATCCTATAAAGCATGTAAATGTTTCCTATTTCAGCACTTTTCAATACCTCCAAACACGATGCAAGCTGAACTTCTTTAAAAAAGACTTTTTTTTTTTTTGTTAAAGAGTGTAATCTGTGCATATAGCTTTCCCAAAGGACAAAAGAAAAAAACCCTCTGAGGTTATCTGAAAGTCAAGGCTTCCCCTTGGCACTCAGCTAGTGTTTCCCTGGCCAGACTGTTTTCTCAGAAATGCCTCAAAATATTTCCAAATAAGAGTCAGAATTATTCTGGGAAGCAAAGACTCCAAGTGACAGTTCTGCAAGCTACCAAGGTGGCCACTATATCACAGAAATGAAAGCAGCAGCCCTCTTCTTGAGGAAGTCTTGGGATAATCAGCCCAGTCTCCCAAGGAAGGGCAGCTGCTGGAGAAAGGGGCAGGCAGGCAAGCACCGTGCCTGAGCCCGGTGCCCACCGCACCCATGCCCATGCACCCAGAAGACAGGATGTGCCCCCTTAGCCCCAAAAGACACATCTGTGTCTATAAAGTCACAATGACATGACTTACCTAGCAGCAGGCACTTTCTCTTGCAAAGATTCCCTAGGAAAATTTCTCCAACCGGAGAAGCTGCCTTTCCAATTGTCACAAGTGTTTTTGGTTAAACTGCTCATGTTTCTAATTAACTTTTGTCATCCACAACCACTCCAGTGCCCAGAAGCGGCGGGATTAACGGCTGCTTCTGCTGCTTCTGCTCTCTCTGGCTCTCTTTTTCCTTCCAGTACCTACGTTCCGCTGCCTTCTAGCAAGCAACAGAGTAAACTGTACACAGAGCGGTTTTTTTATGATTTAAAAGTCAACGGCCACTGAGGCTGAGTGAAGGAGCCCTGTGTGAGGAGGGAGAGCGCAGGGAGTGCTACGTGGCCGAGGAGGGACTGCCTCCCTTCGCCCTCGCGGCATGGGGAAGCGCAGCTCAGGGTGATCCAACGCAGACCTCCCAATGCTGTAAAACACATATATCTTCCTGACGAACTGGGGATTTGGACTGGCGGGGGAGGGTGCTGCGCAATCCTCCTTAGCAAAGCTCACGGCATGTTGGATCTTTTCCTAGGGAGAGCTGGAGGCTGGCTCAGAAATAGGCTCAGCGAACCCACCCACACTGCCACTCCATCTGAGGGTCTCCATCGGCCTCGTGCTTCCCCCAGGGCACCTGGGCTGTCAGCAGGCACGATGCCAGGCACAGGGTGGAGAGGGGGAACTGAGTCCCATTTTACATGAGAGGAAACTGAGTCTAGGTAGGGCTAATGAGCGACCTTAAATCATCCAGGTACAAAAGAATACATCTGACAGTTTTGATAAGGATTACTCTACCTACGATAGCTAGGTAGTTTATCAATTTATTTTTTATTTTTTTGGTGGTACTAGGGGTCAAGTCCAGGGCCTTCATATTGAGCTATATCCCTAGCCCATTTTTACTTTCGGTTTTAAACAGGGTCTCACAAAGTCACTAAGTTTCTTAGGCTGGGCTTGAACTTGTAACCCCTCCTGCTTCCAGCTTTCAAGAGTGCTGGGATTACTGGCTTGCACTACCAGGCCCAGCACCATACCTAGATATTTCTTATCATTAAAAACTATAGCTAGAAATTAACTGGCAGCTAATGAGATAAAAGTAAGCTAGAAGAAAATATACACACAAGGCTTGTTTACGTGAAATGGCCAGACTCCCTGATAAAACGTGTCTCTTTCAGGAAAAGGTGGCAGAGTCCAGGTAGGGGCTGATCCACATGTGGTCATAATGACCACCCACCTTTGCTTCTCAGTCTGTGCTAGCAGGGCTCTCAGGGACATCAACCTGCCGGCCAGTTTGTTGCCTGGCTTGTGTGCTATGGTATTCTTACCTATTCTTCTAAAAGGTCTGTCCATACCTCCCCCACTTAAGGATTATGAAGGACCATCTGAACACCATGCTCTGGGAACAGAGTTGAATAACACAGGGCTCAGGTTCTCTAGCAACTCATGAGTAAGGGATGCAACAGACCGCAAAACAAGCCACAAGAACAAGGAAGAGTGGAAAGGCAGAGAGTTCTAGGCACACTGAGAGCAGAAGTGGTTCTGCTAACTCCCCTTGGAGGCATAAGAAACCTTCCTGGAAGAGAGGACCCTTAGTTACCGTGTGGAACCTCGGTTGTGAGCTGGTTTGCTTTTCCTACTCTATACTTTCCTTGGGGCAAACACATCTTTGTGTCGCAATGCTTGTAAGAGCACAGGAGTATTCAGTAAATGGTTTCTGCATTTAGTTTGGTAGTTCTACTTTTCCAAGTCACATTTAAGGCAACAGAGATGCAAGATTCATGATGAATCTTAGAGTTTGATTAAAACTTTTCAGCCTTAATTTGTGTGTGTGTGTGGGGGGGGGGAACAGATCAAATCTGAGAAGTTTAGAATTTCTCCTTGGCCTTTAGCTTGGGCTCTCTTGGAGACATTTTAAAGCCATTTATTACAGCCCTGGATGGTAGACTTGGAGGCAACTCTGGGTGTTCTGAGTAGAGTTAGAAGGTACCAGAGAATCCAAAGATTAGGCTATCAATAATTTGTACTTCTCATTGCAGCCAGAAGTCCCTTACATAGCAAAGGGGGCTTCAGGTCATGAGTGGTCCTGCCTAGGACAAGTGACACATTTCTGTCATTTCTCAAGAATTAGAACAGTGATCTCAGCTGAGTGGCTACTAAGGAGCCTCTTCCTATTCCTTTACAAAAGAAGCCATTACTAATTCTACAATCCTCTGAATGCTAGCATGAGCCTTTCCTTGGCTTCTAAGACAGCAAGATAAACTAGGGGAAGGTATGAGCTGGTAAGTCAAGACTCAAGCTTTGTCAAGGACTTGGCACCCTAGATATGTCCTTTTGCTGCTATGGGTTTCTCTTGCCCCATCTGTAGGAAAGAGGATGAGTTATTTCTCTAATGTTCTTTCATCTCTGCTCCTACTAAAATCCCAGCAAGTCTCCAAGAGGCCTAGGAAGACAGACCATGGTCAGTCTGTCTCATGGGGCCCATGTGCACAGCCCTCACTATCACCGTCATTCCTCTGTGCAGTAACATACAGGGGTCTTTATCCTCAACATTCAGCCCTGTGGTGCTCTCAGATACCGGCCACTCATAGATGGAGAAAGCTGGCTGGGTCCATGGAGTCTGCTTTGGAAGAGTCTGCCTTGCAAATTTACATATGCTATTGTTCTAGGAAAAGTCTGGGAGAGGGATGCAAGGTGAGTACTTTAAAAGTCTTTTAAAACTTCTCACCTTGATAATGAAACAGTTTTTTTTTTCCTCAGGTACATGAACCTTTGTTAGAAAAGAACCTGAGAGGGAGAAGGTAAAAAAGCATAGAAGGGTGTTCTGAATATCCTATTCCCCAAACAGTGGACGTGGACCACTGAAAGGAGAGAAATACTCTGGCATGAATGGATATCTTTAATGTTTCAAAGTTAGCTAGGCCCAGTGGCTCACCCTGTAATTCCAGCACTCTGGGAGGGTAAAGCAGGCAGATTGTAAGTTCCAGTCTAGACTGGACTATTTAGCAACTCAACGAAAACTTCTCTCAAAATAAAATAAGGGGAAAAAAAGGAAAAAGAAAAGAAAAAAAAAATGGGCTGGGACTGTAGATCAGTGAGAAGGTCCTGGGCTTGATTCTGAGTACCACGCACACGGGAAAGTTATGTAATTATCTAGGAACAATGGTACAGGCCTATAACCCCAGCATTCTAAGAGTCTAAGGCACATGGGCCACGAATTCAAGTCCAGCCTGAGATACTTAGTGACTCAGTGAGGCTCTGATTCAAAATAAAATTTAAAATGGGCTGGGGGTATAGTATAGTGCAAACGCTCTAGGTTTCGTACCCAGTATTTGAAAAACATAAATCAGAAACTTATTTTCTTGCATTTTAGAAAAATATAACTAGCTCATATGCAAAAGAACAATTCAATGAATATTAAATGTAGAGCTAAGATTTGAGTTGATTTAAGAAAACTATGAAGTAGAAAACACAAGTGGTTCACAGGTTTCGTAAAAATGCAGGGGGTTTGTAAGAGATGAAAATAAAGGAACACTGTTACATTAAATCAAGACATATTTATTTTATATTAAATCTATTCTTTTGGAAAATGTATAACTCAGGAGAAATCAAACCAGAAGACTAAAAGAAAGACTAGGTTCAAAACTCATTTGAAATAGCTACTTTTTAGAGCTTGACTTAGGTATATGTATTCATTTAACATGATATTTTCCTGAGAATGGGCAGATATGCAAGAAGAATTGAGTCACACATAATTTTAACATAATGGCTTTAATAATTTTTGATCACTAAGCATATTATAGTATATCATGATTCAATAAACACCCACATACCTAAATGCAAAACTGAAAGCTATCATGACATATTATTATGCACAATTGACCCAGACATATTCTATCCTAGGCTAATCTAAATACTGCTGATGGCAGAGCCCCTACTCAGATCTTGTGGACCACTCATGGGTCCTGCCAGGCAGCAGGAATCTCTCAGTTCTAAAAGACTAGCTTACGAGATTCACCCACCACCAACTGACAAACCACCCTACAAAGGGAAAGTCTCACTTGAAATATTGCAGACAGGATGCCTTTGAAGGAAAGAACATCCCCACCCCCCCTTTTTTTGGTTTAGAGAGAGCATTAATCCGTCAGTAGAGAGGAAAGAAGTTTGGTTTTCCTGGCAACCAGCCTTAACCTTCCCTGAGAGGAACCAAAATGCATTCTAAATGAAAACACTGTGTAAAGCAGATAAATAAGCATTTCTTCCTCTCTCCCTCTGTGAGGGTGAACAACAGCTCCAGGTCTCCTCCGTCCCCAGCTTTTCAGTTAGGGAGACGTTGGTGGTCTGGTCCTGATGCCAACAGGCACAAAGGGAGAGTGTCCCGGGCTGCCTGATAACCAGCCCTGTCACCACTCTACGGATTTTAAATCTGCCCTGGGGAGGTTACTGGCTTGAGACCTCTTGAATTCTTTGGGGAACAGACCTGATAACTGGGCCTGGGAAAATATTTGCAGTTTCTTATACTTTGTCAAGGTGTCGATCTTGAGCAATCAATTTGTTAAGATAATTCAAATGAATTTTTTTTGAAGTAAGTTTTCAGAATTTTTCAGGTTACGCTCTTCAAAAATCTCTGAGCCTCTAGATCAATGAGGGCGCATGGTCCTGACTGGTCCACTTGGATTCTGCAGGATTCTACAGCCGGCTGGAGGAGCACTCTCAGCACTGTTGTATCAATGTCTAATATCGGCAGCATGGGCTAAAACATGGTCTTCCTTCAGCTCCTTCTTAGAGAGGATCTCACAAGATACAGTGAGCAGGAAAGTTAGAGGGCATGGAGGGTGAAGTAGCTGGGCCTTCCAGGGATCTTACTGTGCCTATAATACCTTAGAATGTACAAGCTCAAATGAAGATTATGATCTATATAACCAGATATACATAGCATATACATAATTACACACACACACACACCCACACACACACACACACACACACACATACACACACATATTTTTTGAGTCCAGGACATCCTGGACTCACTATGTAGACCAACCTCAGCTTCAACCCAAGGCAATACTCTTGCCTCAGCCACTGAAATGCTGGGATTACAGGTGTGCATCACTATGCTTGGCTAAATTTTATGTGATTTTGGGAAATGAAACCCAAGGCTTTGTGATTTTAATCACTGAGCTACATCCTCAGTCCCACCGGATATAATTTAAAAGTTGCTGTATTAATGCAAATCCTATCAAAATCCCAATGATATCTTTCACAAAAATAGAGAAATGCATCCTAAAATTCATATGGAATCTTAAAAGGCCCTGAAGAGTCAAATCAATATTAAAAAGAACAAAGAAGCCTCATATTTTCTAATGTGAAAACTTCTTACAATCTACAGTATCAAAACAGAATACTGACATAAAAACAGACATATAATTAACTGATAAAATAAACTAGATAGTTCAGAAATAACCCTTTGCATCTATAATAAACTCTTTCCACAAGGGTTCCACAGCTATTCAGTGGGAAAAGAGGAGCTGTTGAAGGGGTAGTGGGGAAACTGGGTATTTACACACAAAAAAGGAATGAAGTTGGACCCTTGCATTATACCCTACATAAAAATTAACTTAAAATGGATCAAAGATTTAAATGCTTAAAATATGAATCAAAAACCCCACAAACATAAGAGGTAAAACTATACCACTCTTTGAGGAAAACATAAGCAAAAGCTTTATGACACTGGACTTAGCAATTCAGTTCTTAGTTTTATACTGAAAGCCTAGGCAACAAGACAAAAACTACATGTAAAGTTTCATCGAGATCAGCAAACTTCTGTGCGTCAAAGGACACTATCAACAGAATGAAATTGGATGAAATATTACAAACCATATATCCGATAAAGAATGTATGTTTAGAATATAAAAGCAGTTCTTACAAGTCAACAACAAAAACAACAATAGGTAAAGGGGCCGATACATAAAGACACCTAACACCACCAACTATTAAGGAATGCAAGGTAAAATCACAATAAGTTATCACTTCACATCCATTGAGATGGCTATTACTTAAAAAACAACAACAAAAAGGAAGTCCCTGACATTTGCCACCTTGTACGATGTTCAGTAATGGCATCTGACGTGGCTCACTAATTTAGAAGAATGGCTGATGCACTACCAGGTGCCTAAAAATGATGGCTGAAAACTAACTCAATAAATGAACAGAAACTATAACCTACAACGAATCCCTCCACTTAGCTCAAAATTAAAATCAGGTGTGCCCGACATTTCCCCTCCTGGCTAATCATGTCCATCACAGTTGTTCTCTTTAAAGCTAACTGAACTCAAATGACTAAGAATTGTGGTGATGTTTTTAATGCATTTTCCTCTACGTATATTGAGAACCTTGCTAAACTCAGTTGCTTCTAACGTCGTGTACAAATACTCCAGCATCTTGTGAGGGCGTGACCAACAGTATATATGCAGAATGTGGAAGCACATTATCCTTAGAGCCCAAAGCCCACCCTTTCCTTCATGAATTTCCCATTCTTCCTCACTAACTTGTTACTTCCACAAGAAGGGAAAGATATATCGACGGCTGGAGCAACTGCAGTTGTGTTTCTTTTTAAAGTATGACAAGGTCATTCTTTTTCTTCAGTGGCTCGTTTTGAATAAAACCAAAGGGAACTATGTGTAATGAGATCATTCTTTATGGGGAGGTGGTGGGGGGAGCACACAGCTAAAGCAGAGTAGAAAAATATAAGGACGAACTGTATATTTTCCAAAAGTGTTTTCATTACTTTTTCTTCAAATAGTTTCACAAGGCATGTTTTCAAATCCCACTAACATTATAAAGAACCAGTAAAACTAAACACAGGTGAACTTGCTAAAAAAATGAGTATACAGCTGGGCTTATGTTTGACATTATGACAATATCCTTCAAAAAAGAAATTCTTGAAATTTCACACACACCCTTGACATCAAAGGTGTCTACACAAATGTTTAAAATCCTTCCACTCATCTAGATAAGGAGATAAGTAGTTTTACTGCTGGCATTTGAAGAAAGCTGTTTTTTTAAAAAAGTATTCATATTATCTTTTATTTCTTGAAGCCATAGCACCCTCAAAAAACATCATCTCTTGAGCTTATTCGTCCAAAATTCTGAGAACACTTTTGCTTTAATTGGTTAAGCCATTTCTCTATTCTGTACCATATATGGCGATAAGAAACTGCAAAACTGGACAGCGAAAACCTCCTCTCTTTCTTCAAGGGTGCATGAAATTTCACAGAGATGAAAAACACCTTAAACGAATTGGGGAGGGGGGGGGACTGTTCACACCAACAGCTTTTTGGCAGACTGAAGCAATTGAGCACTGCCGTAAATGTATCCCTCTAACAGAATTAGGTAAGGAACTCTGCAGGCCCCTTCTGCTCCCTCTTGGGGCAAAGAACAGGCTCTTCCAAATGGGAGCCTCTATGCCAGTACTAAACCAAGTGCCTTCCACTGAAGGGAACAAACCGGCAGTAACAGGGAAGAAGCGCATTGTCAGGTGAGTTTGGAAAGCAGCAGTCCCATAGCTTTGTTCCCTGTAGGACTCCTTAAAGCCTTTAGTACATTTACCAGCCCTGGGAATATCCAAAAGGATAATGGACGGTGTGAATCCTACATGTATTTTTGTCATAGAGCTGATGGTAAATACAATCCTGATAAAGGTGGTCAAAAATTCATGCATAACCCAAATCAGAAAACACAGGCGTTCACCAGTTAAGAGTCCGGATGCAGGGGAGCTGGGTAAGGGAAGAGGAGGAACATGAACCTTTATTGCTCTTTTGGAATTATACTCTAGCACAGTACAGAGTTCGTTCATGGTATACATTTTGGGCATTAAATATCCTTAAAATGTACTTGTTCTCTCTTATCTCAAAAGGATTAGTATAAGGTTCTAAGGAAAAAAAACCCTAAAGCCAAATGAAAAAAAATTCTAATTCCATAGGTTCACTCTGATTCATCACCGGGATTTGGCTGTCATAAAAGCGATCCAAAGCCTGGGTTGCATTAAGAGCAGTGACTCACATGACAGAGAAGGTGAGGACCTTGCCCTGGTGCACACAGCCCTAACAACAGCGAGGTAAGGAACTTAGACTCTGGGAACCAGAAAGCCTTCTTAGAGTTGAGCGAGCTACTTTCAGTCATCCTTTTCCCTAGAAGGGGATCACAGCATTGCACAATAATGACTTCTAGAAAGTGTTATACTTAGTAAACAGCACAGCAGTTACGGAATGTGGGACCCTCACATCAGATAAGGAATATAGCTCCATGGTCTATCTCAAACTTACCAGATCCGAAGGAGATGGCGTCTTAACCAGCTCCCAGGGCTACAGAACACGCTCAAGTTCAGAAGCCAGGTGTGAAAGGATTTAAATGTCACCAGACTACATGAGGGACTTTGATTTTGCCAGAATAAGAACTAGAATGAGGACACTGCCACCCCTCTGACTTAACCGGGAGAAATGATGGCAACATTCGGCTCAGAGGAGAGATGGCATCAGAAGGCAAAGGGGAGAGGATTCTAACTAACAAAGTGGCCTCCTTTCCGCTTTGATTGCCCTACCTAATATCACTTGGGGGAAAGGTAACTCATGTCAGATTTGGCCTGTGACACAGAGAGGCCAAGAACTCATTACAGAGCTGGGTTCTCAGTGGGTTCACTCAGTGGGACAGGTGCAATGGAGCCAGGCTGGGAGGTATCTGCAACTACTATAGAAATGGGAAGCCAATCTGATTTTATATGTTCTCTGCTCTGCTTCTACAAGAACAGCTCTCTTTGCACGTAAAACATTCTTTGACAAAAATGCTTCTGTGGAAAATATATATAATGTTAATAACGTTAGATGTAAGAAGCATAACAGCTAGCATTTATTGAGCATGTACTTTGTGGCACACACTTACTCTACTGGCTTTTTTCAATTGCATTACAAACCTACTAAGGTAGGTACATAATTATGAGCTCACTTTTACCAAGGAGGAGACTGCAGCACAGGTGGGTTAGTAAGGGACCCCGGATCCAACGGATTAAAGCTAGGCAACTTTACTACCTACTCTTGCAGCATTTCTAGCCTGCCCTGCCATATGTTGAGACCCAGTACCAGATTTTTCAAAGCACAGGCTCTTCTGTCGGTACAAGATACAACATTTTCATCAAGTCTTCAGCTTATAGCTTTTAGACTCAACAGCAAAAAGTGCTGACCTTTGACTCTTTCCCTGAGCAGAGAGATTTTTCCCCTCCTCCACGAGGTTCTTTTTAAAAATGAGAATGTCAAACAGTTTAGCAATGATTTAAGTTTGGTTTTTGTTCTTCGAAATTGAGGATGTTGGTGAGATGTAATCTTTCTGCTGTTATTTTTTCTGTCAATCCAAGTCAGGAACCAACCAAAGAACTTGCTTATTGTATTTCTCAGGGGGAACTGACGCAGCAACTGAGAGTTGAATTGTACCATTATTCACTATCTGTGATCACATGGATGCCAATGTTGAGGAACAGGAGAAAAGAGGCAGTCATTTATCCTCATTCTGCCAAGTATGCAGACATGTGGTATCAGATAGATCAAATAATTTCAGGGCTTCTTGGATGTTACTGATCCACACATAGCCCTACCAGACTTCTGAGCCTTTTTATCTGACAGTTGTCTTCTTAATGGAAAAATAGAATTCTTCCTCTATAAAAACGCAACATGCAGAGTTAGAGAGTGGCCCAAGACGGCACATCAGCTTTACTTACCCAAGTCAGAAAGCAATTTCCTCCAGGTGTGTTTTGGGTAGCAGGCCTGCCTTCGACAAGTGGGCAGGTGAATGAGGTTATGAAATGTAACACTCATTTCAGTGAGTCCTAGTAACTCTGTGTAAGACTAAGGCATCTCTCAAAGATCAGATAATCATGAGGAAGTAGAAAGAATGCCACTATTCTGTCTTGGGCTATGTAGACCACCTGTAGATCTGGGGAAGCACAGAACCTAGTGGATGAGATGAATGTAATATCTTGGTGATCTTGAGTTACTTAGTAGGGCTAAGTTCCAGTTTTTCTAAAATAAACAACACCAATAACTACCATTTATTGAGTGACACTATGTGCTAAGCACTGTACTAAATGCTATAAATAATGTCATCAAACAAATTCATTTAAAATAATGGTCTCATTAATTCATACAAGTACCTTACAAAATGGTTTGACAGCAGCTCAGTGATGTTAACAATTTGCCCAAGATCAGAGCTAGTAAGTGGTAAAACAGGAATTTGGACACAAAGGCCCATGTTCTGCTTAATAAACAGACTCCACTCAAAGAAACAAAGACCAGAATTTCCTCCCCTCCCCATGGGGAACAAAGAAGAAAAGACATGAAAGCAAACTGCAAGGGGTTCCACATGCAGATTAACTTTCACTCCCTTGTTAATGTTAGGCTTTCTAAAGCAAGGTATAGTTATACCAAATATTAGTGGAACTACCATCTTTTACAAGCAGAGTAGCAACAGTGGATATCCCAGAAGTCCATTCCTTTCTGACCTAACTTGGTAGGGGAAGAGAAGTACCTTTTCAACTCAGTCACGCAATCAAAAGGACCCAGGACTCACAGGTGGCTCACATGGACTGCCCAGGCTGCCTTCAGGTGGCCAGCAAGCTTTCCTTCCTCCTTTCTTCAAGCCAGGGCCCCATCTAAGGCAGGCTTTGGGCCATCTGCTAATCCACCTCACCAGGCTCACTGGAGCAGGCCCAATTACATACAACTCACTGCCCGAGTGATGACTCAGTCTCTCCTGGCAGCATCTACTCTGCTTCTGTGACACCCAGAGGGCTCTTCCCATGAATGATGGAGAACTAGGGAACAAGGGGCTTCTCATCCACAAGCAGGGTTGGAAGAAGTAAAAGCAGAAACTTGGTTTACTCGCGAACCAGCCTGGAGCTTTTCATTCAAAGTTGCACATGCCTAAGCTTCTTACATGTGGTTGCAGAGGGTGTATGCCATCATAAATAATGAACTCTGGATGTATGATAACCAGGGATATGAGTAGGGTTCCATGAAAGTTGGCTACATTTCTGCTTGGAATCTGAAAACAGCTACAATGGAGGTTTGGTCCTCCATCCGCCATGGTTTTCCCATCCTTCCAACTTTTTTTTTCTTTGACACTTATTTTGTTCCAGGTACTTTCCCAGGTGCTATGACTAGAGCCACCAATCCAAGATTTATACCTTCAAGGGGTTCCAAGTAGGCCATAAAGCAAAGGGGCGAACAAGCTGCTGGCACTGGGTTACGTTAACGAAACCGTGGATCACAAAAGGAGTTACCTAACGCAGCCTGGAAGCCAATGGGAGTCAAGGAAGCCATTCAAGCCATTTTTTACTGTCTCTGCACAGAACTTGTAGAACCACATTTTTCATACTGCAGCACAAGGAAGTAAAGTGTCCAAGCCTTCATGCCTAATGATTAAAATCAAACTCAGGAGAACAAAATATAGACTCTGCACTAAATGAGGGTAAAATCTGGTCAGCCAAATGTATTCATGACACTAATCACAACCAGGGATTCCAGGGACATGTTCATTGCATCAAAGCACAATGAAAAATGGGACACATAACTCAATCAAAATGTTCTTCCTCGCACACCCAGCACACATACACTATTTTCATTCAGTTGCATGCACTGAACTTACTTCCACAATGAAGAACCCTAACAAGTTACCTCCCAATCTAAGCTAGCATAAAACAAGCCTGCAGACTTGACGTTCACTCTTTCTCAAATGAGGCAGACAAGCCAGAAGCAAAATTGATAAGTTTCAAACAAACTACACCATTGATTCTATCACTCCCAGCTGTCAATCTACACCATGAGTTCCAGGTAAACAACTCAACTACCGCGAGTCACATTTTATACTAAAGATGTAAATGAGTGACAGAGACTGACATGCAATTTTACTCTTTCAATTTGTGACTTCTGAAAGCACAAAGAGCTAGCTAGCCCCACACTGACTAGGACCAAGCTTCATGCTGTATCCGTAGGTTTTCTTCCTCAGAGGGCATTATCAAACCTAGCACACAAAAGAGTACATTTTAAGGCTAGAAAGGTTGAATCATTGGCCTGATACCACACAGGTAGGGAATGCAGAGGTAGGATTCAAGTGTAGGTCTGTCTGACATGGATGCTATAACCTATTGTTAAGTTAGCTTTATTCTTTTTTTGTAAAAAATTAACAAGTTCATGGGATCTTACTATGGAGTAAGGTGTAAGATGAGAAAAGGGCATCAAAATATGTCTGGGATGATCCTGTTATTAGGGTAATGAAAGCAATCACATTTCAGCTAGGAGGGAAGGTTGTCTCTGGTAGGAAAATCCTTTACAAGCCACTTGGGCCAGCAGTTAATTCTCCCGGGAACAGCAGGTATCTTGCATAAGACAAGGAAAAGAACTGCTAAGAGACATTTGCAATCAACACTTCCCTCTCTATGACACCCTCCCCCCATTCCCCAATATACTGTCACAAAAGTGACTGAAAATACAAAATGCTTGCTGGGAGTAGATATCTCTCGGAAATCAGCATAGAAATCAGCTTCTGTGTTCGTGATATTGGGCTGGAATGAAGAAAATCTATAGAGAGAGAAGCTGGGAGAAGTGGCCCATGGAGATGCAGACATTCTAAGGTGGCTCTGGATGAGTTCACTAGCTAGAGGGCAGGTAGTTTCTGTTACGTATCTGGGCTCACGGAGGCTAGCCCAGGACAGCTGGTCTCTTAGTTTGACAGGCTTTCACATTACGAGCCACAAGGAGCTTCCTCCTGGCCATAACCTTTTTCTTCACTTCACATTGCTCTTCCAGTTTCTTGACCCATTTCTCTCTGAGGTCAGGTCAACTTCTCCTCTTCTTGGCTTTCTGTCCTCTGCCCTTTATAAATCCTAATTCTCTATATTTCATAGTAGCCTGGTAGAGACTCAGTCCACTCCTCTAAAACAGAATTCAGTAAATAAACCAGGGCCTCAAGGCTAAATCTGGCCCACTTCATAGTTGTTTTGTTCTGCAATACTAAGGGTTAAAACCAGGGTCTTCACATTGAACTATAGACCCAGCACCTCCACCACCATTTTAATTTTTATTTTTGAGATATGGTCTCACTGAATTGTTAAACTGCCCAGGCTGGGCTTAAACTTGTGATCCTCCAACCTTTGCCTCCCAGAGCGCTGGGACTACATGCATGTGCCACTATGTCTGGCTCCACTGTTTGTTTCTGTAAATAAAGCTTTATTGGAACACAGCCAGGCTCACTCACTTACTTAGAGCAGCCTTCTCACTGGGATTGTAGAAATGAGTAGTTGCATGAGAAACCCTACTGCCCTTAAAGCCTAACCGCATTCCTATCTAGCCATTTATGAGAAAGTATACAAATGTTCACTCTAACTGATTTTTTAAATTGCCAGTACCTGATGCAGGATAAATGTTTCTGAATTAAGTGGGTCAGTGCAAGCATAAGGGTGAAATACACACACTGAGACTGAATTAACAGTACAAAGATAGTAATCAGGAATGCTTTGAACGTCTGAAAAGAGATACTCTAAGTTAAATATGTTTTCTATTTCAGGCAGTTAATAGTGATAAGAACATTTACGTTTGAACGTACATTGATTTTTTTTTAATTCCATTTCTCCACCTGAATAAATTTCAGCCTAGTTGAAGATTCTATGTAATGCTTCCTGCTGCAGTGCTGAACATTAGGACCCATTATCGTCCCACACGGACAAAGTGTTGGATGTTATCAGAACGTTGGACAATTTATTTTCTGTTAAGTGCTGGAAGTTAGGGTATTTTGGTACAAACACCAAAAATATCACTTTCCTATTTGTTATGATCTAATCATTAATAACAGCTCCCTAATTTATTACGTACATATTGTATAAAAGCCTGTATACAAAATATTTTACTTGTAATACCTAATTGACCCCTCCAACTCAGCCCATAAAGTGAATATGACTACACTGCCCCTTTACAGATAAGAAAATTAAGGCTTAAAAAGATTAAGTAGCCTGTATAAATAATGTCCAAAGACAGGGATACATCTGTCTGGCTCCAGTGTGGGAGCTCTAAACGATTACTTTATAGCTCATTCATTTATCCATTCTACCAACGCATATGAGATAATAATCGAAGTGTATAACAAAAACTTTACTACTGACATCTCTGTGAAACAACTTCTGCGAGGGCAATGAGCGAGTTTCCGTGCCTGCCTGGAAGGTGGCTCACTTACTCACACAAAGAAGGGACAGAAAGGTCAGTAGAGACAGTGTTGTGGGAACTCAGGGCCTTTAAACTGTCTCCAGAGGCCAAGAGAGATTTCTGGGAACAAAATCTAACCCGAAACCTAAGCAATGGGTTAGAAACTCAGAGGAAGGAGAACAAAGAGGTTGGGAAGGATTCCTAGTGGAAACGAGCACTGATCAAGACCTGATGGGAGAGCAGATGACGGCCTGTGTGAAGCCGCAAGCTTCCCGGTACAGCAGAAGCTCCAGGTGGGAATGCAACGGAGCAGCACCAAGTGAGGCAGCTGACAGGGTCCTGCAGGCCAGGGTGATGAGCTCGCAAATGGCCAGAGAGGAAGCGGAAGCGGTGTTTAGGCATACCAAGTTCCATGCTGTGGAAAGTCACAATTTTCTCCTTCTCAACAAGTCGTCTTCCCCTTATGAAAATAACTTCTGACAGGGGCTTCCTCCCCCAAGGCCTCACTGAGAACTAAGCCCCTCATGGACTCCCATAATCAATTTAGCACCCTGAAGCCACAATGGGTAGTATAAAGTTAGCACGCAATAGAGGTGGACCAAATTAATACACAGCAAAACTATGTATTCATTTGAAGATCATTTTTTAAGGAAGTAATGAGGATTAAACCCAAGGTCTGAGCCACACTGAGCCCCTACTCCCTACTTTGGGACAGATATTAACTGGAGATAGTCAGCTATCAAGTGTTGGAGCCCTAGGTATGCGGAAAAAAAAAAAAAAACACTAAGATTGTTTAACAACTGGTACCAGAGCTCCTGGGACATAACTTGGATTGTTCAATTCAAGTGTGGAAAATAAAGTTCTGGGATCTGGTCTTAAAGAAGACAAGAAAACGAAGAAAAATTTGAGGGGCTGGGGCATAGCCCACTGGTTAAAGCACTTGCCTAACAAGTACAAGGCCCCAGGTTTAATTCCCAAGGCCCATATACAACAGGTGTAGCAGTGAATGCCTATAATGTTAGCACTCAGGAGGCTGAGGGAAGAGTCTGAAGGTAGCCTGGGCCAGAGTGAGCTCTGGACCAGCCTAAACAACAGAGCAAGACACGGCCTCAAAAAAAAAACTTTTTTTTTTTTTTTTTTGCCATGAGAAGTAAGGAGAGGAGGCAGAGGAAAGGAGAGAGGTGCCTGAGTAATTAGTAGGAGGGCAGATCTTTAAATAAATAAATGTATACATAAACAAAAATAGCCACAAAAAATTCTTATTAAGGAAACCGAAGGGCTTGTAAGAGCATAAATATCAATATTAAATGTTAAGCTTTTATGGCTGACCCGTGAGCTCAGCTGGTTAGAGCATGATGCTGATAAATGTTCAGCTGCTTGTATTATAAAAGAGTAACCCCTCCACGGTTGTAAACTTACAGAAACAGTCTGAATTACCCAAGGCTTTTTGTCGCTCTTTGGAGAAGTAAATGCGGCTATTTCAGTAGGTAAGAGACAGTCACTGCACACAGGACAAAGATACACAATCTATGTTCAAGTTCAGCTGAACAAAAAATGACCCACAGAACAAAAAATGAACCATAGAAATGTAACTCCATCCTCATCCCAGCAAAATGCCCAGCAAAGCAAAATGCCATGAGAAAGATTAGAAAGAACACTTTCACATGTTATGTTGTAGAATCATTTTCAGTTGAATTTCAGAGGATCAGGGTAGTAGTGTTGGGCTGGCACATGTAACCAGTGACTGTATGAAAAAAAAAAAAAACGTGATTTACAGTGTTTGCCTATGACTGTGGTATAAATATGCCAGTCATGGCAGATTTCAAGCTACCAATTCACTAACATGCAGGGAAAATTCCTGGAAAACCGTTTTTCATGAAGTGGTATAAGCTGGCTCTAGCATATCACAGACTCAGAAATCCCAGAACTGATCTAATTAAAGGCACTTTCCATGGATGTGGCTTTGCCTAGAAAGGGTTTTATCCCAAGTTACGATCACTTTTAGAAACTAATAATACATATAGGAAGGTAGGGAAGACACAGGGTTCACAGACGCACACTGTTCGCCACTCATCAGACGATGGCCCTGAGCTCCAAGTGCATTAGAGACAAAAGGAAGCCCTGACGTTGGCCTGTGTGATAGCACAGCCAAGCGAAGAGGGTACCGTTCCTGCTCAGAGTCACTTTTTGAGTTAGTCCCAGACTGGGCACTAGAACTGGGGCTGCCTTCTAGTCTCCCCTTCTCAGGTAAAGGTATAGTATAAGTTTGGCATGTAACCAGGCCAGGGCCCTCACAAGCCATCTGGCCAGGTATCACAGCCGGCTTGCAGTTTGTAAGCTTTCTGACTCTGTGTGTGAAGGGAAGGGCTCACTATGAATATGTGTGAACTTTAGAAGACCAGCCAGTGACCCAGGTCACAGGAAGAGAAGACCCCACTGGGGTGCCCAGAAAGGGGGAATGAGCAGACCACCTTCTACAAGAGAAGGCCCAAGATGCAAGTGTAAATAGTGGGCTGATGGGATATTCCTGATTGGGAAAGTATCCCCCATCCCCGATACTCCCATGTTAATCAGCAGGAACTAGGAGGAGCAGAAGAGGAAGGCCCTTTCATGTTTTTAATAAAGCCCTAAACACAAAAATACACAATGTACCGGGCAATGTCTCCCTTTCATTGAAAACAAGATCCAATTAGGTATCCTAAATGTTTTTCAAATGATTTCTGGCCTGGTTATGTTACACAAAACAGGGCCGAGTGATTCAAACCTGCTGTCAATACAGAGGAAAGGAAAGAAAAATTCCAGCTATTCTGCAGCTGTCCAGCCAGAATTCTGGAGGAGCTGCTTTCGGGACAACCCTGATGCACAGGAACATGCCTGACTCCCAGAGCAGGAGTTAAACCAAATAAACCTGGGGAGTATCCGTTTAGGAGGGGATTCTTAAAATAGCAGCCAGGAATGTACGGGTTCCCTCAAAAACTCAGATTACATGCCCATTCCTAACTTCAGTAAAAATCACGCATTAAAAGCCTCTGCTTTATCTAGTTTTCCTCTTGGTTACCAGTAAGTTTGCTGCTCGTGGAAGCAACTCTGTAAGCAAACATGTTGTGTGAGCAAAATGTATAACAAGATGTTTCTTGGAGGGGTTGGCTGAGAACAGATAGGAAGAAGGAATAGTATGGGCCCCTAGGAAAGTTACTGCATTGTTAGAAGAATTAGGTCCACAAAAACAAATTCCCAAGAGTGAAGGCTTCTGGTTAAACAGTTTTTTCAAGCATCATGGCACAGTTAGTTAGAAGGTGGGGACAGCAGGATCACAAATTCAAGGCCAGCTTGGACAATTTTATGAGATCGAATCTCAAAAAAGGGGGTGCTGGAGGAGGAATGGCTCAGTAGTTAAAGCACTTGCCTACCAAATTTGATTCCCCAGTACCACATAAACTGTGCATGTTAGCACACACTGGTAATCCCAGCACTCAGGAGGCTGAAGCAGGAGGACTGCCATGAGTCCAGGGCCAGCCCATTCAGGATCAGCCTGGGCTACAGAGTGGGACCCTGTCTCAAAAAAAAAAAAAAATGGTAATGTAGCTTTTCATTGTCTATGTTCAATCCCAAGTCACACACGCATACCCACACACCCACACCCACAGGAGATAGTCTTTTTGACAATGGTCATTTGAAATAGACACTGGAGGACATACTCCTTCATTGTATGACTGTCAACCTGTGCCAGATTACAGGTACATAACCATTAGTAGTGAGCAATCTCCTGGGTTTAGATAAGCCTTCAAGCATTTGAAAATATTACATGTAAATGATTTTTATTTTTTCACATATTTAACATTTCAGTAACTAGCAGCACAGACATGAAAGCCCAAGTATGTTTAAGTGGAATGTAAACATTTGCTCAAGGCTGTGGGTGTTTAAAGTCAGAGAGGCCTTTTTCAGAAGATACAGAAACATACATGACTCACGTTTTTGTACTTATTCTGCAAACAAAGGGGCAAAAACATCCTGGGTCCACATGTAGATTCCATTTTCCATTTTTTCTTATTTCAAAGACATTGGCCATAGTGCTTGCTTTTCCACAGTTCACTAATCATTATTTAATGGAATAAAGAACTACTACCAAACATGGATATTTTACTTAAAAATTAGAAGTCAGCATGCAAATACTATGTAGTCACCAATGACTTAGAAGAAATTGAATGAGGTAATCCCCCACCCTCTAATTAGAATCTACG
This sequence comes from Ctenodactylus gundi, assembly GCA_004027205.1. NCBI lineage: Eukaryota > Metazoa > Chordata > Mammalia > Rodentia > Ctenodactylidae > Ctenodactylus > Ctenodactylus gundi. The sequence continues at coordinate 66,035 of PVKB01005960.1, forward strand.
GAAGTCATCAACTGTGCACAGGACAGTAGACCACTGCCCTTGGCTAACGGATTTCGAAACTTACTGGAACATAGCTGTACTGGGATCTCACAATGCTGAGCTCTCTGTCAGGTTCCCATGTCCACAAACAAACCTGCCACTGGATCAGAATGTTCTCTCCCCTCTGCTGTAAGCTTCCCGGGTCAGCATGCTCCTTGGGCTGAGTTCTGCCAGTCTCCACTCTGCTGTTGCTCTCTGCCTCCTGAGCTATGACAATGTCACAGCACTATGAAATTGATTTCTGTCTTGGTTGGCTTGTGTGAGTGCAAGAAGTAATCCACAGTCCAAGGTCAGTTTGGAATTGATTCAGAATTGTCAGTGGGTTGATCAGAAAACCAGGGTCTTAATCTTTGCTTGGCCACTGTCTCTCAATTCTTCCAGAAAATGTTCATTGAGCATATAGGCATGGTGCTCTCATAGACATCAGAGTGGAGCACTGATTTGCTGGGAAAAAGTGAAAAAGCCGGACACATATGCATGCGCACACACAGATGCACACTTGACTTCGTGTGCTTGACAGCTAAGTTTTTGAACATGCTGCTTCCTTGCCTAGAACCTTCTTTCCTGCAGTTAAATCCCTTTTGGCTTAGATGTTACTCCTTCTAGAGTGTGGCCTCCAGGTTTAGAAAGGATGCTTCTCTACAGAACCCCACGGACACTTGTCCCAGGAGATTGTACATGTCTATACCCCAACTAGACTGCAAGCGGTATGAAGCAGCAGCTGTGCCCTGCTCAGTGTGGTACGCTCCGTCTCCCTGTGCCAAGCGCAGCATGTGTCACACCGAGATTCCAGGGACCATACAGCCAATGAAGTTGGCTAGAGTCATTTTCAACTCACAAGTATTTTTTGATCTCTGACCTCCGTTTAAGGAAATCAAGAACCCCCCCCGCCCCCGCAAAAAAAAAAAAAAGAAAAGAAAAGAAAAGAAAAATGTGTAGGTAACATGGTGAAACTGTGAAAACCTCTGAGACAAAGAGATGTCACCATGGGAAAAGTCATAATATCCATCATAAAAATACACCTCAATCATCATGATTTGGGTTGGGGGTGTAGCTCAGCCATAGAGTACATGCCTCACCATGTGCAAAGCCCTGGGTTTGACTTCTAGCACCACGCCAATTTAAAAAATCATGATCTTTTTAATATATGGCATGTGTGTTCTAAAATGTTGACATATTGGGGCTGGAAGTGTAGCTGAGCAGTTACAGTGCTTGCCTAGCAAGTGCAAGGCCCCAGGTTTAATAAACCCAGAACCACATAAGCTCCTAGCACTAGGGAGGCAGAGGCTGGAGGACTGCCACATGTTTGAGGATAGCCTGGGCTACATAGTGAACTCAGGACCAGCCTGGACTACAGTGTAAAACCCTGTCTCAAAATAAGTAAATAAGTAAAAATTTAAAAAGAAACCAAAAGAAAAAGAAATTTCATAAAAGGTTGATACATCAGAAAACAAACCTTTAGAGTCTCTCTGATTTAGAGTGACCCTCTACTGTTCCAGAAGTCCACACTCTTCCCACACACTCCTATTCCACTGATCTCCACTCCCCTCAAGTTTCTAAGCAACTCTTTTTTTTTTCTTTCAAATGTCTATGGCTGTGACTACCTAGATTGCCTCTCTGACTTGTGCTGGCTTTATTCATAGTTGCATCTGCCGAAATTCATGCAGTACCTGACACGAAGAAGGGGGCTCCATCATCAGTGGATCAAATCAGATCAGCTTATATAATAGCATGATGGTTAAAGGCAAAATACAGCATGGCCAGCTCTACAGTGGAGGCAAGTTTTTTATTTAACCCTCTCAGCCTCAGTTTGGTGGTGGTGGCTGTTGCTGTTGTTTGGTTGGTTTGTTTGAGACAGGGTCTCATTCTTGCTATGAAGCATAGGCCAGGGTCAAACTTGGAATCTTCCTATTTTAGCCTCCTGAGACTCCTATCCAGGGGTCTCCTTTCTATATCTTTAAATTTGGAGAATTGTTCTGATATCTTCTGACAAAGTCAAGAGGGTTTAAAGAAGAGTATGCATACAAAGTGTCAGGCACACTTGTTGTTATTGTTATAATGTCCCTTTTTGTTCCATCTATTATTTGCATACAGTTATTTATGACATGGGCATTTATAACATCTACTGCTGACACACCAATAAGGCTTTACGACACTGAGGAAAACAAGGATGGTAACAATGACATCCTTAATGGCACCAATTTGAAGTTTTCAAATACGACCTGAGAAGTAGGAGAAGAAAAAGACCAACAACACAAGCTCATCCCTGAGGAAATGGGCTTCCCAGGGATATCCCACAGGACCTTTGTCCACAAACGATGAAAAAAACAGCCAGAAAACTCCTCCTACTGCCCCTGGAATCTCAGCTGACCATTAAAAGTTAACAGTCGGTGTTCCCCAAGATCAAAGGTCAAAAGACAAATGTCGCAGCCCTCGTATTCTCCTAGGGAAGCACCAAAACTCTCTGTGCTTTGTTCCTGGGGAAACAGACCTGGCAGAATCTCTGTTACTAACTCAGTGGTCCATTTAATGCTAGTGGAGCTTCTGAAGTGGGGCAGCTTCTACAAATGTCCAAAAAAAGGAGAGCATTTCCTATACCTGGGGCCATACCACTTGAATTGGATTAAAGTTAAAGATTAAGATAAGGGGACCAGCTATTCTTTTCTTTACTATTCTTGAGATAAAAACTTTATTTTTAAATTAAGGGGAAACCAAGGTCTTAAAAGTTGAAGACACTTAGCCATCAATACAATTATGCAGAAGGAAAGCTGCGATCAGAACTTGTTCTTCACTGGGGAATGAACAAGAAGACATTTTTAAGCCACTTCATTGAGACATAACTCGCACATCATAAATTCATGCATTTAAAGTGTATGCTTAATGGTTTTTTAGTATATTCACAATGTTATGCAACCACGACCTAATTTTAAAACATTTCTATCATACCAAAGAGAAACCGCACAGGAACTAGTGGTCACTCCCTCACCCCCACCTTGCAGAAGCAGCCTGGAATCTACTTTCTGTCTCTATAGATTTGCCTACGCTGGAAATTTTGTATAATACTTGGTCTTTTGTAACTAAAATGCCAGTTTTAATGACAGACTTTAGTGGAAGACTTTTTTTGTAATTTTTGAGACAAATTACTAAATTACCCAGGCTGGGCTTAAAATTATGATCTTCCTGCTTCAACCTCCCAGAGTTCTGGGAGAATAGGAATAGGCCCCTACACCCAGCTTAATGGAAAGAAAATTTAGGTGCTTCGGCCACTTAAGAAAACTAAAATTTAATACACTACAAATTCAGTTTCTTATACATATTAACCGCTTTTCATATAAACAATATGAACAAGCATTCAGTGGCCAGCAGGTAGAGAATAATTCTACTATTGCCCAAAGTTCTGCGCAACAGTGCCGACCTGAGCAGGCAGAAGCCTTCAGGTACTGATTAAAGTCAGACCAATTCTCTGTGAAACAGCTGCTCCTCCTGGCACAGGGACTCACCTGTGGTGGAGGGAGAGCGATGATAAGGAAAAGTTCATGGGAGAAGGAGTGAGGGAGTGAAGGGTGGATCAAGAAGAGCCTGGCACGTGCTGCCCTCCCACTTCCGTATCTCTCCCAGTGCCTGAAGAGCTGCCCCAGCCCTACACGGGGTTCAGGAGTTCTCTGTTCAGTTAAGCTCCCCCAAAAGGCACACATGTCAGTGCTCTGGAAAGACTTCAAGGAAGCCTGCCTCACCTCGACTGTCTGATGATTTCCAGAGCATTTCATGCCAAAAGGTGATCTGAGGGGCTCCTGAATGAGACTGAACAGTTCTAATCACCTTCTGGCCAACAATGGCAATTCCAGTTGCCAAGACACAACCACTAATGCTGATCACCACCCCAAGGCCGGGAGCATGGTATCTTGGCCCGTGCAGACAGAAGAGTCAAAATATGTTCTACCTCTTTCCTCGGATTGTTCTGTTGGTTTAGTTATGATGTCATTAATCTGTCTGGAGACACTTTGGTCCCCAGTTCCCAGGAACAAAGCAGAAGGTTGTTTCAAAGTGTGTGTCTGTATGCATAAAGGGGATCACAGAACTCAAGTGAAAAAAAAAAATAAGGGAAAACAAAATCACATTCAGAATAAAAAAGGATCCTTTACCTATCAAAGAGCCCTTTGTTCTAAAACACTGTAGAAGGAAATCGTAAGTTATGACCCACTAAAGTTGTTTTAGAGGAGTATAATTAAACTAGCTACCTTTTGTTTAAAGCTTTGGCTAAAAGACATCTTCCTTTGTCTACTTTAACCAATTAAAAAACAAAATGACAAGAGAGCTAATGCTTCTCTCAATATTTGCTTGTTTCAATCAATATATTTGTCTCAAATTCCCTTGCCCTCAGCAGGGGAATTTTAAGAATCAATAAGATACTAAGAGTAGATGATAAGCAGGTAGATATTTACCAAGCTGGGACAAATGTTCATTTGCTAGAAATATCCTTTAGGTGAAGGTGACTCTGCATTTCTTTGTCCTCTGGTCCACAAAATAACCCTCACTATGGTTTAATCAAGGGAGATGAGGCAAAACAAGGGTGGGTGAGGGTGGGAGCAGCAGGTCACACAGGGACTTTAGACTTTAGATTGGAAGCCAGAGACCATGAATTCCAAGCTGGCTCCACAGAATTCTCAGTTCAGCCTGTGGTGGTTACTTTGCCCCTTGCCAGTCATTTATGACTTTCACACTCTCAAACTGATTCAACCAACAGTGCACACAAAATTTTAACTTTCGCTTTATATATTCCTCACAATAAATATATGTTGTTGGTGCTATTCTTTCTCATTTCCATTGTAGAACTAAAGTATCTCAAGTTCAGAGGCCAAAGCCATCTAGCCATAAAGTGGACTTGTTGGACCAGAACCCAGGTGTCCCAAGTCCAGCATTTGGACAACTAAATGATGTAAAAGAAAAAGCAGTGGTACGTGGTAAGGGAAGACCAAGAATCACAGGGCTGAAGGACAAGACTAAGCAGAACCAAATCTGCTGGCCACATGCCACTTGCCCAAGCACTGGTGTTCTCTCACTGGATGCTTGCTTCTGCCACTCAAAGAGACCTAAGGGACTCAAGAAAGGCCAGTGTCTGATTAATCCAGCAGATGACCCCAGATGCATGACAAGCCCAACAGAGGCCACCCAGGCCTGGAACATCTCAGAAGAATTGTTTCATCAACCTGTATGCTTGTGGGAAATAGTACACAACTATTATTTGGAACCACTAATTTATAAGGCCAAAGAGACAGGAATAAAGAACAACTTGCCTCATCCAAGTTTTCAAGACTAGGAAGTCCAGAAAAGGGCGAGGTCCCACAGCGTGAATGTTATTTGGCAGGCAACAGAGGGTGAGAAGAAGCCCTTCCCCTCCACACTTAGATTACATTCCCAGGCACTCACTGGTTGACTCCTAGCCAGATGAACTTAACAAGAAGAAAAGTAATCCTCCTAAAAGGACTGAAGGCCAGAGCCTCACGTATGCATCAAGAACAGAACAGAATCAGAAGTCTCTAGAGCAGAGAAATCTTTGATGACAGGCTCTCATTTCTTCCCTATAAGGTATAAGCGAATCTTTTTTTAAAAAGCAGGTTCTGTTCCTACTTTGTCTTAATGACTGCTGCCCTCTACAGCACGTACGTGAAATAGATTTTAAATATAATTTTGCATGAAGTATTCCTCATAAAGGCATTCTAGGTTTGGCTCTGGAAGAGGGCCAGAAAATGAACCCAAATGCTAAATGGTTAAAACCACCCACCTGGAGTGTTCAATAAGTATCCATGATTTCTGCACATCTCTTTTTTGCAGATCTTTTTATAGCCTTAGAGAAAGAACTTTCCAGGTTCAAGGCAGTTTATCTGAAGGGAGAAACTGTCCCAAGCATGTGAATGCAAGAGAAAAAGTACTAACAAATAGTATTTAGGCATTATTTGAATAAGATGCATTTTTAACACAGAAATAAAATTCAGGGTATAAATAGAACCACCGATATAATAAAGTGCATCTTCAGAAAGAGTGCATTTAAAGAATGTGGGGCTTTGAGAACTCCATCAATTGTGGGATATATATGCAACAATATTGAGGCAAAGAAGGTTTTTCTTGCTGAAATCATATCAACTCCATTCTTTGGTCAGGATAATCAAATTCCAGGCTTATAAAGCACCACAGAAAATACCTATTCTAGGGGCTAGAGGAATGGCACAGCAGATAAAGGGCTTACGTTGAAAGCACAAAACCCCGAGTTCAAGTCCTCCACAGCATATAAAGCTGAGTGTGGTGGCACATGCCTGTAATTCCAGCACTCAGGAGGCTGAGGCAGACAGACTGTCCTGAATCAAAGGCCAGCCTGGGTTACATGAGTGAGTTAAAAAAAAGAAGAAGAAGAAAAAGAAGAAAAATATCTGTTCTAATCTACCTGCTAAGGTCTAAAACCTCACTTCAAAGGGGAAAAAATGTATGCTGTTTTAATATCTCTAAGGCCAGGGAACTCACTACTACCAAGAGAACCTATTCAAGTATGAGAAGACACATATGAAAGTTTTTCTTTCCTAATATGGAATGAGGGTTTGCCTTATAATTTTTTTTGTTCTGTTCTTCATGGTCAGAGAGAGAGAGAGAGAGACAGACAGACAGACAGACAGACAGACAGACAGACAGACAGACAAAGTTGGCCTAAGGTATAGACCCTAATTCTGCAAGGAAAGTGATTTCTTTTCACTGGTCCATTTTGAAAAATATTCTTTGCTCCTGACCACTGTGCAGGAATATGGGCAAACTGTACAAATGAGATTTTGGCAAGGTTTGTGGCTCCCACCATGACAGTGGTTCCACCTAGTTAGGAAAGGTAAATTTATTCCTTATAGGTTTTTGGATAAGAGCAGTTATCATGAAATACAATGATATTATTTGTACCTTTTTTGTACTGCCTAGCTCAGGGTGGTGAGTTCCTTGAGGGCAGGAGCTATTACCTGTTTTTCACCTTTGATCATTCAATGACTGGCCTGATGTGTAATATATACTTAAGGCACTCAGTATGTATCCATGGATGCATACATGCACATGGATAAGGAATGTATTTCAGTATGTAGTAAAAAAAGAGAGAGAGAGAGAAAGTAACATTTATTCCATGCTAAGTAGTCTGGTTTGGAATTATTTGCCTCTTAAAAAGGAAGCCAAATCTAGTATAATTTCCTGAGAGCAAAAATCAACGAGCACCTTCAAAGATCCTTTTTCTGAGAGCTAAATCCAACCCCTGACTCCACCAGCTGGCTGCCCACCAATGCGAGGGGCACATGGCCTTGTGAAGAGCAAGTTTAGCTCAAGCCTGCTGTCAGTTCCTCAGTACTCAAGAGAAAGTTTTCCACCAGGCCACACGAATCTGCATCTGATCACACCCACACTGTGGGTTTTCTCCAGTCTACATTCATCCTTCCAAATTGAAGAAACAAATGTGGGGAGGCCCTGTCAGGAAGAGAACATTCAGACAGCCTGCAAGTCATTATCTTTCCAACAGAGTGCCCAGAGGATGCCAGGCTAGGAGACACACAGCCAACACAAAATCTGACCAGCAGGGGGCAGCAGGGGCCCACTGTCCTGGAAGTCAAAGAATTTTTTCAAGTTCTGCTTTTCCCAAGGGAATTACTGTAGGTCAATGATCTCCCACTAGAGTTTTCATTTTAGAAAAAAAAAAAAATCAAAATCAAAATTGTGATTCTCCCAACACAGAAAAGGCAAAGGGAACATCAGATGTTAAGAGACCTTTGTTCTTAGGAGGAAAGCAGGCCAGGCACTGATTTTAACAGTGGTAGGTATGTGTGCATTTTCCACAAAGTTCAGAGAGCCTTGCAAATCACAAAAACCAGCATGCCCTCTCTTAAGAGGCATGGCAGGAGCTCCTAAGACACTAAGAATGTGACGCCATCTACAATGCTGGGCCAACTCTGCAGCATGACCATTCATGTCTAGGCCATGATATCAGCAGATAGACTGTCATTCTCACCACATCACAGATACAGCCCGACCATTATCAAGAGCCAAATGTTGTCTGTGTGATCTTTCAGTGGACCTCCTCATCACAAGCTGGTTCCTGGCTCTTGGGCTGTGTTAGTATTCCAGCAGAGTGCGCATACTGACACAATCATGAAGCCACGCTGCAGCTGGGAGACAAGCATCTATCTGTTGGATCATTTCAGACCCAGGATGCCACGTCCTTGGCACAGGGAAGCTGCCACGGGTGCTTTTACGGAAACTCATCATGAAGTTGTAACTGTGACCTGAATGTCAAGTTTTGAAGCTTGGGAGCTCACCGGTCATTCTGACCAGCATTCCATTCGTGCACTTTGCACTGTGAATAAACTTTATATGCTCATGGGAAAGTTAATTTCATTTACTCAAGAATGTATTCATCTTTAAATGCTATGAGTATGATCACATGCCTAACTCTGGAGTAGAAAAATATTTTAAGAATATTTAAATAAAGGACTACAACTAAACCTTGACCGCAAGTTACACTTGGATAAAAATGACTATGAGAGCAACCAGACATCAAATACTTTCCCCTCTCAATGATCCTTGAAATTAAATTGGACTCATGTATATGTGATGCTTTCCACATAATAGATGGAAGCAAGAGAACTTTGTGATTTATCACCTGAAGATCAGATGAACATCAACTAGTCATTTTCTATACCTGACATGAGACTAATCAAATAGATATTTCATCTTCCTCAATGATTTATTCTTTCCCTGCTTCTTTCTACTTATTCTTCCTATTATAAAAAGCCAGGTTTATTGCATTTGACAGAAAGAGTATATAGCAGAACCAAAAGCTCACATACTGGCTTTGCAACACCATATTTAGAGAAAAGCAAACACGGCTATATCCTTCTTATTCTTCTCTGTGAAAAAAGGATGGTTCTAGCACTAACGTTACTAGTTTTCCGCATTAGAGGGATTTTTGGGTCTCCTTGGAAGGCTCTTCTGGATTACACAGCAGATCAGAAAAAACTGCTTCAAAAGATGGCCAGAAACTATAGCAATTTCTGTGCCCTTGAGACTGAGCTGCAATTTGATGCTGGAGTTCAAGGACAAGGCTGAGGACAAAACCTGGGAAGTAATGCAATGGGCTTCTCTCACAGTCACTGCACAGTGCTCCTCCATTCTCTGAACAAGGAACCACACTCTTCTGCACAGAGAGCACCGAACTCTTCAAGTCTCAAAGAGAGAAAGCAGAGAGGGAGCTGATGTCCTTTCTAGGGCAGGGCTAAACTGCCTTCTCACGGTGCCTCCTGCCTTGCAGTACTTCACCTGCGATATCTAGACTTCAAAGGGACACACCTTTTGGATGTCTTTAGACTAAGTATAAGACCAAAATCTATTCCTTTATTTTTTATTAATCATCTGAAAAACTCAATGAGGAATTTAAAAATAAGATGAGAACTTGAAGATTTGCAAGGCAACAGTATAAAGCCAAACAAGAAATGAATACCTATGAACCTCTATGAGTTGCTAGCTTAGTGAACAAATTCGTAAATGTGATAAGACAAAATGTATACATAAATTTCAATGATTTCTCATTTACTGATCTGTTACATCCGGACATTGGACTGGGTTTCTTACTACATTACCTCCATTCGCCATAACAGTATAGCACCATGTACCTGTAAGAACAGAAGGGTAATACCTCCTTCAACAGTAACAACCAAGATCTGCTGGGAGGAGGGTTTTCAAACATCGGTGAGTTATATGCTTGTAAAATCTAAACAACTGAACTCTAACTCAGGACTCTGAACTGGAAGGATAGGTTTCTGAAGTCTGGGGATTTGTGTTTGGAGTAACTGCCCCAAGTGGCAATGGCCCATGAAACACACTTTGAGAATCAATGATCTAGCGTCTTGAATATCCCAGGTTTCCTCAGACCACAGAACCTGAGATTTGGGCTTCAAATGTGACAGTCAGCTACCAGAGTTGAATCTGTCCACTCTTAATCTCAAATGGTCAATTTTTACATAATAAGTCAGAGTAGACAAATGTTATTGCGTAGGTATTATTTTTGGAGCAAGCTGCTATATGTTTGGAGACTTCTTGTTTGTTCAGTAAGACACGGTCAGTAATTTGTTTAGAACAAAAGGAAACCATAGTGTAAAATGCAAACTGCAGAGATGAGCAGGATCCAGCAATGGCTGGTTGTAGTGACTGAGAGGTCAAAGGTGCAGTGGCTGCTTCCCAGGAGCTCACAGGAGCCTCTGGTGGAACAGTTCTCATGAATTCTATTACAGAGATGCTGAGAGTTACCAGGAAGAAGAAGACATAACCAGGAAGGCTCAAGGAGGGAGTCCGAGAAGTGACAACACTTGCTTTGTTTCCACTCCTGCCTTCACCACAGGAGCCACCAAAGAAAGGACTTGTGAAAGGACCCCGTTAATAGACAGCAAACCAACTGTCCACACAACCTCAAAAGAAAATAGTGTGTAAATGTAAACACGTAAATAACGAGAGTGTCAATAAACTCCAAATATCAGGAAACGGTAAGTCACACCTTTCACATTACTATCTACAACCAGCAGAGAGGTAACAAGAACAAATAATTTGCACTGGGCTAGAAAAAAAAATGAGTTTGCTTTGCTTCACTAGTCCTAAAACGGCCTGTTGATACTTCACAGATACATGAGCAGGATCTCTGAGAAATGAGGTGACTTGCTATTGGAAAAGGAGGAACAAAACCCGTTCTACCTCTGCATGTGAATGTAACCTTGGGTTAACCTTCCTACTCCGTTCCCCTGACAACCTAATATAGATAGAAAGGCATGCTGCTACTAAGCAACATTTCTCATGGTAATAGTGACCCCTGATTGTTAATCCACATCTGGACTGGGAAGAAACATAAATAAGTTTCCACACCTCTTGGAAACACTATCATTATGGGCTTCTATGAGTTCCATGATTACTAATTGGGCATAATCCTGTGGAAACCATAGAAGTCACATATGTTGAATTCTTTCAAGAAACATGGGCTCCTGTGGAGTATGTGACTTTCAAGCTAGAGTGCACTTGCTCTATTTAGTCTTATTTGCTCACCCCTAAGTTGCTACCTGGGGAGCAGGAGTGAGTCTGTCTGCTGCAAACATCATTCCTGTGGAAGAGAATACTCACTCTTACCCTCCCACAGCAATCTGTGCTTTCTGTCTACATTTTTCTGAGTAGAAGAGTGCCATGCGTGGACTGTGATGGCCTTTTGAGGGTGATCCTAAGCAGATGCTCTGGTGACTACAGCATTTACCCAAAGCCTTACTTCTGGAAAGTAACAGGACCACACGTTCAAACTCAGTAATCTGTCTTCAAACAACACATCTTGTTTTTAATTGCAAGCCCACAACTCTTCAAAGATAACTGTCCTCTAGCCTATGCGACTAGTGTAACTTCTTAATTGGTCAGGCTTGTAACCACCTCATGGAACAATCTCCTAAGTGCTGTGTAAGTCCCAAGGCTTTCTCTAGCCAAGAAGTATTCTGAATCACTTTTATTCACTTTCAATCTCAGTTGATTGTTCTGTATAATTAGAACTAAATTCAGAGATGACAAGAGGAGGCAAGATTGCAGGAGGACTCCTTGGGACTTCTCCATAATCCAAAATGAAAAGCTACCTGTCAATGATTTTTTTAATTCCTCTTAATACTTTATAAGAACTCAGGCTTGATGTTGAAATATTTTTGTCACTTATTGACAGAATAAGGGATTTCTTGCTTGATGTGTTTCAATCGATTGCTAAGAGTGGAATGTTTAAATCAACAAGTTAAAGTCTATAAACTAGAGAAACCCTGAGAACAGTGTGCTAAGTGAAATAAGCCGGTCACAGAAATGGCTCATTCTCTATGGCTTCCCTTATAGGAGGCATCTAGGGTGGTCAAACTTATTGAAACAGAAGGCCAAATGGTAATTGGCAGGGACGGGGGAGCAGAGTGAGAATGGCAACCTTTATGATATTCTGTGGCTTGACTATATCTCAGAGCATTTACTTCAATATTACTTCCCGCTCCAACCTCCCAAACGCTAGATCTTGTAGGCATGAGTCACCACAACTGGCTATCCTTATTCTTGCTGGAAACTATAAAAAATGTTTATTCCATTTTTTTGTTTTTATGTGGGGTTTTTTTGTTTGTTTGTTTTCTGAGACCGGGTCTCACCCTGTAGCCCAGGCTGGCCTCAGTCTCAAGTGTTGGGATTACAGGCCTGTGCCACCATGCCCACATGACTAATCAATCTTTAGCAAAAAACTTTTACATTAAATTTTATATTTTTTATGTTTTTATGTAAGTGGCAATCTTTGGGATACTCCATACACATACACATACACACACACACACACACACACACACACACACACACACACACACACACACATATATATACGCATATACATATATAGATGAATACATTGCTCCATTCACTAGAAAATTTTAGCTGAATATTCCAGAAGGTTGTATTTAGGGTGGCTTCTATTGGTACTTATTAAGAAATATATAAAGGTGAACTTTAATGTATATGCTGGTAACTTTTTACAAGCATATATTATTTTTGTAATCTAGGCATACCTTTAATAAGAGTACACATGGGTATGTGAAGGAGAGAAAAGGAAAGGAAAGGAAAGGAAAGGAAAGGAAAGGAAAGGAAAGGAAAGGAAAGGAAAGGAAAGGAGAGGAGAGGAGAGGAGAGGAGAGGAGAGGAGAGGAGAGGGGA
>PVKB01005961.1:0-78885 GCA_004027205.1 Ctenodactylus gundi
TGCCATCTGTACCAGGGATCAGACCTCTACCTTTGGCCGCTGTGTCTTAATAAAACAAAAAGGGGGAGATGTAGAGAGCCTGCAAACGCCATTACAAGATGGCGCTGGCATCCAGCCGGCTGATTAGCAAACAATTGCCACTACATATGCGCCTAGGCTAAAGACCAGCCCCGGAGTCACGTCATTCGGACTCATTATAATGGCCTGAATGGCCTTTGCAAATCAGGAACCAACACCCCACCCAGATGTAACCTAAAGGATATATAAACCGTGCCATTTTGGGGCTAGGGGTCTTCCTCTCATCAATGCTATAATAAACGATTGCTGCAGAAGGATCCTGGTGCCTGCGTGTGTTCTTGCTGGCGAGACAATCGCGCGGGCTACACCAAACCCAAACTTAATCCTAACCCTTAACCTAACCGTAACCCCTACCATAACCCTAAACCTAAACCTAACCCCAAACCTAACACAATCTGTAATCCCAACAACAACCCCAAACACAACCCCAACTGCAACCCCAACTCCAATGCCAACACCAACCCCAACACAACAACAACACCAACCCCAACACTACACCTAACTCTAACCCTAATATTAAGCCCTACCGGAACCCTAACCCTAACCCTATCCTTAAACCTAACCCTAACCAGAGCCCTAGCACTAAACCGAATGCTAAACCTAGCCATACCACTAGCCCTAGCACTAACCCTAGTCCTAGTCCTAGCCCTAACCCTAACTCTAGCTATAGCCCTAGCCCTAACCATAATCCTATACCTAGCACAGCCCTAGCCCTAGCTGTAGCTGTAGGTTATACCTAGCCTTAACCATAACCCTAACTCTAGACCTAGCCCTTACCTTAGCCATAACCCTAACCCTAACACTAGCCCAACAAGCCCTAGCCCTTACCCTAACCATAGGCCTAGACATAGCCCTAGACCTAGCTCTAACCCTAACCCTAGCTCTAGCCCAAGCCCTAGCCATACCTCTAATGCTAGCCCTAGCCCTAGCCCTAACCCTAACCCTAACCCTAGCCCTAGCCCTAACCCTAATCCTAGCCCTGGCTGTAGCCCTAGCAGTAGCCCTAACCCTAACCCTAGCTCTAGCCCTAGCTCTAGCCCTAGCTCTAGCCCTAACCCTAATCCTAGCCTTGGCTGTAGCCCTAACCCTAATCCTAGCCCTATCCCTAGATCAAGGCCTAACCTTAGCTCTAGCCCCAGTCCTCACCCTAACCCTAGCCCTGGCTGTAGCCCTAACCCTAGCCCTAACCCTAATCCTAGCCCTATCCCTAGATCAAGGCCTAACCCTAGCCCTAGCCCCAGTCTTAACCCTAATCCTAGTCCTAGTCCTAGGCATAAACCTAGCCCTAGCCCTAGCCCTAGCTCTAGCCTTAACCCTAAACCTAAACCTAGCTCTAACCCTAACCCTAACTCTAAACTGAAACCTGGGCAAAAATTTTCCCCAGCTATGACCCAATACTAACCCTAACCCAAACCCCTAAACCCTTACCCTAACCCTAACCTTACCCCAACCCTAAACCTAACCCCATCACCAACCCCAACACCAACCAAAACATCTGGAGTGTCCCCCAAAAGTCTCATGTATTTTAATGGAACCATGTGATGTTGGTGGATTGGGGTCTGGTCTGGAGGGGTGGATTGCAGTTAATTTAGGATTAACGGTGTGTAGTGGCCACACCGGATGCAGGAGGGACTGGTTACTGGGCAGAGACCTAAAAGGATACGTAAGCTGCACCTGCCTTCCTGGAGGACGGGGACTAGTCTCAACTAGCCTCAGCTGGTCTTCCTGTTTGTCTGGGAAAGCTGCCTCCACCTCTCTCTCTGCCATGTACTTCAATTGTTGCCGGCCACCACTGAATAAACTGTGATTTTTGAGACTGTGAGCTAAAATAAACCTTTTCTTTCCTAAGTTTGTGGGCATTGGGTATTGAGTCACATCAACGAAAAAATAACTAAGACAAACCATAAAATGTAACCCTAACCGTTACCTTAACCTCTACACCATCCCAAAAGCCAAACACAACTCCAACCCCAAACACAACCCTAACACCAACCCCAACCCCAACCCTAACCCTAACCTTAACCCAACCTCAACAACATCCCAAACCCTAACACCAACTCTAACGCTAATGATAACCCTAACCCCAACTCCAACACTAAACCTAAACCCAACACTAACCCCAACCCAAACCCAAACCCTAATCCAAAGCCCATCCCCAATCCTTACCTAAATTCGAACCCCAACACCTAACCTAACACTAACCCAAACCTACCAAAACCCTAAATCTAACCCTAATCCCAATTATAACACCAAAGTTAGCCCTAAATAAAACCTAACCCTAATATTAACACCTACCCTAACGCTAACCCTAACAGCAACCCTAAACCTAACCCTAACCCCTAACTAACCTAGCCCTAACTCTCCCTTTACCCTAACCCTAACTCTGACACAACCCTAACACTATCCCTAACCCTAACCCCAACCCTAACCCGAAAGCTAACCCTATCCCTAAACCTAACCTTAACCAATACCCTAAACCCTACTCTAACCATAGTCCTATTATTCCTAAGCTTAACCCTAACCCTAAACCTACCCCTAACCAAATCCTTAACCATAACCCTAACCCCTACCCTAAACCCTAACCCTAACATTAAACCTAAACCCTACCCTAACCCTAACATTAACCTCAACACCAACCCCAACCCCAACCCGTACACTATCCCATACCCTAACCCTAACCCTAACACTAAACCCAACCCCAACCCTAACACTCCATACCCGAACCATAAACCTAACCCGAACCCTAAACTTAACCCTAACCCTAACCCCTACCCAAACCCTAACCTCTACCCAAACCCTAACCCTACCCTCAACCCAACCCCAACCTCAAACCTAACCCTAACCCCTACCCTCACCCTAACCCCTACCCTAACCCTAACCTAACCTTATGCCCAACTCTAACCCTAAACTAACCCTAACCTAACCCTAAACCTAACCCCATTCCTCACAAACATGATCGCCCTAAACTGAATCCTAGAGCAAAACATAGCCCAAGCTATGACCCAAGCACTAAACCTAACCTAATTTAACCCTAATCCTAACCTAACCCTAACACTAACCCAGAACTAACCCTAATCCTAAACTAACCCTAACACTATCTCTCACATTCATGTTCGCCCTAAACTGAAACACAGACCAAAACTTAGCCCTAGCGATGACCCAAATACTAACCCTAACACCAATGCCCTAGCCCTAACCATAACGTATTCCTAAACACAACCCTAACCATAACCCTATTCCTCACTTTGCCCTAACACTAACCCTAACCCTACCCAATCTCTCACATTCATGATGGTCCTAAACTGAAACCTAGGCCAAAATTTTCCCTAGCTATGACCCAATACTAACCCTAACCCTAACCCATAAAACCCTAACACTTACCATAACTCTAACCCTAAACCTAACACTATCCTTATACTTAGGGCTAACACCAACCCCAACCCTAACACAATGCTTAAATTGAGGCCTAACCTTAACCCTAACCTTAACTCTATCCTTATGCATACACCTACCCAAACCCCAACCCTAACAGTGTTTTTGTCCTTACACCAACCCGTACCCTAAACATAACACTATCCATAATCTTAGCGTGATGCTAACCCTAACACTACCCTTATCCTTAGCCCTAACACTATCCCTAACTCTATCCTAAGGAATAACCCAAACCAACCCTAACACTGGCCTCTTGCTTAGGCCTAACCCCAACCTTAACCCTCACATTCAACATTACCCTTAAGCTAACCCTAACCCTAACACTATCCTCATCCTTAGACTAAACCTAATCCTAAACATAACACTAAATTTATCCATTGGCTAATATTTGCCCTTACTATAACACTATCCGATCTTTATTCCTAACCCTAACCAAACTTTAATAACTCATAACTTTATCCTTAGGCCTAACCCTAATCCAAACACGGAGCCTAACACTATCCTTATCCTTAGGCCTAATCCAAATCACAAACCTAACATTATCCTTGTGATTAGTCCTAAACCTAACTCTCTCCTTACTATCCTCTTCCTTAGACTAACACTAACCCTAACCCTAACACTACCTTAATTCTTACACTAATCCCAAAGGTAACAAGAACATAGTCTTTATCATTAGGCCTAACCCTAACCCGAACACTATCCTTATCCTCAAACCTAACCCTAGAACTATCCTTACCATTAGGCCCAGCCTTAACCTTCACACTATTCTTATCCTTACCACTAAACGTAACACTAGCACTGTAGTTATGCGGACACCTGACCCTAACCCTAATCCTAATGCTATCCTTATACTTCGACTAACCCTAATCCTATCCATTAAGCATAACCCTCACCCTATCCTAAACACCATCTTTATCCTTAGGCCTAACCCTATCCCTATAATAGCAATAACCCTAACCCTAATACTCTCCTTATCCTTATCCCTAACCCTATTTCTAATGTTAACATTGTTCTACCCTTAACTATATCCCTAAGGCTAATGCTAACTTTATCCTTATCCTTAGCCCTAACCCAAACCGTAATCCTCACACTAATAGTATACTTATCCTAACCCTAACCCTAACCCTAACCCTATCCCTATCCTCATCCTTAGCCCTAACCCTAACCTTTACACCTTCCTTATTCCTAACCCAAAGCAGAACAATCACACTAACGCTATACTTAAACGAAAACCTAACACTATTCTTTTCCTTAATTTTAGCTCTAACCATACCACTATCCGTATCTGAGGCCTTAAACCTAACCGTAACTATCATTATCCTTAGCAGTAACATGAACTTTTTCATGAACCTATCTAACCCTATCCTTATTTTAAGCCCCAAGCCTAACCCTACCCCTAATATGGGGTTATAAGAGCTGTTGTTAAACCACGGGATTTTGTACATGGAGTAATACCATAGAAATGTATGCCATAAAGAGGATGTACTTGAAAAAAAAAAAAACAAAAGAACTCCTCAGCTTTCCTTACCCTCTACAGTGTTGCTCTTATCTCAGGCAGTAGAACACAGCTGATTCTGAAAAGAGATAACAAGTATATCTTGAAAATTCTTCTGTATCTTCTATATGCTTTTGAATGAAACTCAGGCTTAATACAAAGGACATCTAGATAAATGTTTGTTTCTCCAAGTCAGAATGAAGATAGAACTTTCATTTCAATGTCACTTACTCAGTTTTGGAAAAAGACTAATAAGGAAGAACTGGAGTCCCTGTTGTTTGAAAAACACAAGTTTAAAACACCTGACTTTTGTACTATGAGAAAATGAATAGAATTTACTGCATATAAAGGTGCTTGTATGAAATACTGAAAACAACACTGGAAAGCTTTTCTTGTCTTCCATCTTGTTGTTCTCATGTCAGGGAGACGCACAAACCACATTCTTAACAGAGGCAACAAGTATAACAGGGAAATTACTTTCTATCGTCGACATGCTTTTCAAAGAAACCCAGGCCTCGAAGAGAGAGTGTCTAGGTAAATCTTTGTTTCCCCCAGTCAGGAATCACTGTACTGTGTTCATTTCAATGTTGTTCCATCATTGTTGGAAACAAAGTTGGTTAGAACTGGAGTCTTTTTTGTTTGGATAAAGGAGTTTTAAACCAATTGCCTTTAATAAATGAAGGAATGTCAGAGAAATCAAAACTTTTTCAAGCATTTCTGTCAGGTACTCAAAATAACACTCGCCAACTTTACTTGACTCTACAGGTTAGATCTCATCTCGGGCAGTAGAGCAAAACATACTCTAAAGAGAGGTAACAAGCATAACAGGGTAAATACTTTGCATCGTCACATGCTTTTGAATAAAACACAGGCATAAAACAGAGTGCATCCAGATAAATGTTTGGGTCCTCAAATCAGAAATCAATATGAAGCTTTCATTACAAGGTTGCTCACTCAGTTTTAGAAACAGTAAAGAAGGTAGGAAGTGAAATGTCTGTTCTTTGGCTTAGAGATAGGGTTAGGTTAAGCATTAGAGTAAGGACCTCATCTCAGAAGGAAAAGAGAACAAAGTCTGAACAGACGCAAAGAGTGTAACAAGGAAATTACTTACAATCTGCTACATATAAATTGAATGAAACGCAATTTGAACCAAAAAGAGTGGGTCTGGATACATGTTTGTTTCTCCAAGTCAGGAATGAAGATAGAGCTTTCACTTCAAAGTTGCTCACTAAAATTTCGTAAAAGACAAATAGGTAAAAACTGGAATCTCCTTTGTTTGGAAACAAAAGTTTCAGACCACTGACTTCTGTATGTGGAATAATTCCATAGAAGGTAGTGCATTGAAAGGTGCATAAATTATTCAAAACAACTCTTCAAAGCCTTTTTAGTCCTCTATATTCAGAGAACTCATCTCAGGAAGTGGAACAGAACACTTTCTGAACAGAGGAAACATGTATAGCCAGGGAAATGACTTCATATTTTCAACATAGTTTTGAATAAAACATGGTGTGAAAGCCAGTGCTTGTAAACTTTTCTTTCCTGCAGTCAGGAATCACCATAGTGCTTTCCTTTCAATGTTGCCTGCTCTGTTTTTGGAAACAGAGAAACTGGACAACAAATCCTAGTAAAAGGAGAATTCCCAGAAATCAGTTTTTTTTTACAAGGGTTTATAGGAGGTACTAAAGTCAACACTCTCCAGTCTTGTTCTAAAGTGGTGTTCTCATTTCCAGGAGAAAAGCAGAATAGATTCAGAAATGGGGCAACAAGTAAATCAGAAATTTCTTCCTGTATTCTAGTCATTTGGCATAAATGCAGGCTTCAGAGTGCTTTGAGATACAAGGTTGTTTCTCGATGTCAGGAATCAAGATAGCACTTTCTTTTCTATTTTGGTAACCCACTTTTGATAACAGACCAAGTCGGAAAAAAACTGGATGGTCTGTAACTTGGGAAACGGGAGTTTTAAAATCAATGACTTAAGTACAGGGAAAAATCACATGGCATTCAATGCGTTGAAAGGGATTTTTTGCAGGTACTAAGATATCCAGATATCCTTACCGTCTAAAGTGTTGTGTTCATCTCAGTGAGTAAAAGAAAACACTTTCTGAACTGTGGAAACAGGTGGAACTGGGCTTTTCCTTTGTATCTTTTACAGGCTTTTCAAAGAAACGCAGGCCCTAAACACAGAGCATCTATTTAAACGTTTGTTTCTTTGGGTGAGGAATCGAGATTGAGCTTTCATTTCAAAGTTAGTCACACAGTTCTATTAACAGGCAGAACAGCTAGGGCCAGGATTCTCTCGTTTGGAAAACAGGAGTATTAAAAATATGGAATTTAGTATATAGGGAAATCCCTTACAACTCACGCATTTAAATGAGTTATTACGAGGTATGTAAAACAACAAACCATAACACTTCTTTTATAGTGTTACTTTCATTTCAGGAAGTAAGACAGAACTCATACTGAATAGAGGCAACAAATACAAGGATATTATTGTCTATGCTCTACATGCTTTTTCCATGAATCACGACCTTAAAACAGAGTGTTTAGTTAAACTTTTTACCTTGGTGAGGAATCAAGATAGAACATTCACTTCAATGTCGCTCTTGCAGTTCTAAACGCTGACAAACTAGCTAAGAACTGGAGACTCTGGTTTGAAAAACACAAAAATTAAAACTTCTGTATTTAGTGTGTGGAGAAAGCCCTTAGAACTCAGAATCTTGATGAGTTTTACGAGGTAATCAAAGCAACACTCCCCAGATTTTGTGTTTATACTGTTGTTCTCCTGTCAGGAACTAGGATGGATTACGTACTGAAAAAGGTCAAAAAACAAAGCAAGAAAATCACAACCTTTCTTCTAAATGCTTTTCAACGAAATGCATGTCCCAGAGAGTGTCTTGTTCATTGTTTATTTCCCCAAGTCAGGAATCAATACAGTTCGTTCATAATAATATGGCTCACTCACTTTTACAAACAAAATGGGTAAAAACTGAAATGTCTGGATTTTTTCTTGTTGTTTAGGGTTTGGGTTAGTGGTTGTTTTAAATGTTAGCTATGGGCTCTCATCTCAGATAGTAAGAGAGAACAGATTCTGAACAGAAGCAAATAGTACAATAGTACTACCTGCTTTTGAAAGAAACGCTGTGTAGAAATAGTGCACACCCATGAATGTTTGATTCGGAGATTCAAGAATCAAGATGGAGAATTCTTTTCAACATCACTACCTCAGTTTTGGAAACAGACAAAGTGGGTAAGACCTGAACTCTCTCTTGTTTGGAAAAATGGAGTTTTCAAATACCGATCTTATATAGATAAATCTCCTAGAACTCAATGTGTTTAAATGGGTTTGTAAGAGGTATCTAAAACAACATTCCTTAGTCTTTTTCATCTTCTACAGTGTTGTTTTCATTTCCTGGAATAAAACGAAACTTATCCCGAACTGGGGCAACAAGAAAAATTGCTAAATTACATTTTATCTTTTACACGACTATGAATGAACCGAAGCCTTAACACTGAGTGTGTCTGAGTCAATGATTGATTCTCCAACTCAGGAATCAAGATAGAGATTTCTTCTCCATCTGGCTCAGTCGGTTTTGGAAAAAGACAAAGTATCTTTGAACTGGAGTCTCTCTTGTTTGGAGACGAGGAGTTGTCGAACATCTGACTTCAGTACCTGGAGAAGTCTGAAGGAATTATCCCACTTTCCAGTTATTCTTGCATACTGTTGTTTCGTTCTTGTCTCCTAAGCAATAAGTATAACAAGGAAACACGGCCGTGTCTTCTACTTGCTTTTGAACTACGCACAGGCTTTGAACAAAGTGTGTCTTAATGAATGTTTCACCCAGTCCGGAAACAAGATAGACCGTTCCTTTCAGTGATGCTCACACTCTTTTGGAAACAGACGATTTCGCTAAGAACTGGAGTCTCTTCAGAAAAGAGATGTATGAAAACTACTGAATTGGCTACAGGGAGAAATGCCCTAGAACTCAATGCATTTAAGTGGGTCTGTGTGTGGTAATGAAAGCCACACTCCCCACTTTTTCTTTCATAGTGCTGTCTCCCTTCAGGGAGTGGATGAGAACACATTCAGTACAGAGGAAACAAGAAAATTACTTGCTACTTTCTACATGCTTTTCAATGAAATGCACGCCAGAAACAACGGGTCTATTTAAAGAGGGTTAGAGCTAGTGTTAAGATACAGGGGTATAGAGTTAGGGTTAGGGCTAGTACTTGGGTCATAGCTAGGTCTACCGTTTGGTATATGTTTCAGTTTAGGGCCATCATGAATGTGAGTGATAGGGTTAGGGTTAGTGTATGGGTAGGGTTAGGGTTGGGTGTATGGGTTAGATCAAGGGTTATGGTTAGGAATAGGTTAGGGTTAGGTTTAGGTTAGGATTCATGTTAGTGCTAGGTAAGGTTTAGTACTTGGATCAAACGTAGACCTATATTTTGGTCTATGTTTTAATTGATGCCGATTATAAATGTGAGGGATGGGGTTAGTGTTAGGGTTAGAATTTGGTTTAGGTTTGGGGTTAGGGCTGGGATTGAGGTTGGGGTTAGGTTTGAGGTTGTGGTTACGGTTAGGGTTAAGGTTGGCCTTAGGTTTAGGATTAGGGCTAGGGTTGGGGTTGGGGTTGACTTTGTGGTTGGAGTTGGTGTTAGGACTAGGATTAGGGTTTGGGTTGGAGTTGAGGTTGGGGTTTAGGGCTGGGGATGGTGTAGGGTAAGGGTTAGGGTGAGTATTAAGTTTAGGGTTATTGTTGGTATTGGGGTTAGGTTGGGGTTGTTATTGGTGTTGAGGTTGAGGTTAGGGTTTGGGTTAGGGTTATTGTTAGTGTTATATTTTGAGTTTGGTGATGGGTTGAGGTTGAGTTTGGTATTAGGGTTAAGGTTGGGATTGGGTATAGGGTTACTCTTAGGGTCATGTATGGATTTGGGTTAAGGTTAGAGTTCGGGTTAGGGTAGGGTGTATAGTTAAGGTCAGGGTTATGGGTAGGGTTAAGATTGAGTTGGGGTTGGGTTAGTGTTAAGGTTAAGGATAGGGTTGAGGTTAGGGTTACGATTAGGAACAGGGTTAGGTTTAGTGTTATTTTTAGGGTTAGGGTTAGTGTAGGTGTTCCGTTAAATGGTAGGGTTGGGTTTAGGGTTAGGGTTTGGGGTTGGGTTTCAGGTCGGGATTTGGATTAGGTTTGGCATTTAGGTTGGTGTTTGGGGTTCGGTTTGGGTTTGGGAATGGGGTTAGGTTTAGGGTTATGTTTGGGTTTGGGTTAGGGTTAGGGTTAGAGTTAGAATTAGGATTCTGGTTGGGTTTGGGGGTAAGGTTAGGATTGGGGATATTGTTGTTAATGCTTGTGGTTAGTGTTGGTGTTTGTGTTGAGGTGTGGGTTTGGGTCAGTGTTGGGTTTAGGGTTAGGGTTAGGGTTATAGGTGTTAGGGTTGGGGTTAGTATTGAGTCATAACTAGGGAAAATTTGGGCCTAGGTTACAGTTTAGAGTTAGGGCTAGGGACAAGTCTAGGGCTAGAGCTGGGACTAGGTTTAAGGCTAAGGCTGGGGGTTAGGGGTGGATCTAGGGTTAGGGCAAGGGCTTGGGTAAGGGCTAGAGCTAGGGATGAGGCTAGGGGCAGGGCTAAAGCTAGGGCCAGTTCTATCTTTAATGCTACGGTTTAGGCTGGAGCTATGGTTAGGTCTAGGGCTAGGGCTAGTTCTAAAGCGAGGGCTGTAGCTAGGTCTAGCTTTAGGGCTAGGGCTAGTGCAAGAGCTAGGGTTAGAATGTGGGCCAGGTCTAGGGTTATGGCCAGGCCTATTGCTATGGTTAGTGTTCAGGCTAGGGCTAGGGCAAGGGTTAGGGCTAGGGCTAGGGCTAGGGCTAGGGCTAGGGCAAGGTTTAGGCCTAAGGCTAGGGTTAGGTCTAGGGTTAGGGCTAGGCTTTGGCAAGGGTTAGGGCTAAGTTTCTGGTCAATATTTAGGGTTAGAGCTCAGGCTAGGGCTAGGGTTAGTGTTAGATTTATGGTAAGGGTTAGTGCTAGGTTTAGGGTTAGCTTTACATTTAGGGTTAGGGTTTTAGGGGTTAGCATTGGGATTAGTATTGTGACAAAGCTGGGAAAATTTTTTGCCCAGTTTTCAGTTTACAGTTTGGGTTAGGTTTAGGATTAGAGCTAGGGTTAGGGTTAGGGCTAGGGTTATGGTTAGGGTTTGGGCTAGGGCTAGGACTAGGGCTAGTGCTAGGACTAGGACCAGGGTTAGCACTAGGGCTAGTGCTATGGTGCGGGCTAGGGCTAAGACTAGGACTAGGGTTAGGTCTAGGTCTAGATCTAGGGTTAGTTTTAGGGCTAGTGTTGTGGGTAGCGTTAGGGCTAGGCCTAGGGCTTCATTTAAGACCAGGGTAAGTGTTAGGGCTAGGGCTAAGTCTAGGTCCAGGGCTAAGGTTAGGGTTAGCTGTAGGGCTAGGGCTAGAGTTAGGGCTAGGTCTAAGTTCATGGCGAGGGCTAAGGGTTAGGCTAGTGCTAGGGTTTGGTTAGGGTTCGGGCTAGGGCTAGGGCTAGGTTTAAGACAATGGCTAATGTTATGGTTAGGGCTAGGGCTGGGCTAGGGCTAGGTTTAGGGTTAGGATTTAAGGTTAGGGCCAGGGCTAGGTTTTGTTTTATGTTGAGGGATATGTTTAGTGTTAGAGTTCGGGTAGGGGTGACTATTTGTGTTAATGTTAGGGTTATGTTTAGGCATAGTGCTGGGTTTTGGGTGGGACTGGGGTGGTTTTTGGTTTGGTTTTAGAATTGGGGTTAGGATTGTGGTTGGTGTTGGGTTTGCTGTTGTGGTTGTGTTTAGGGTTTTGTTTTCGAGTTGGATTTAGAGGTTGGGTTAGGGTTTATGTTAGGTTAAGGTTAGTGCTAGCTAGGTTTAGGTTTGGATATTGTGTTGCGGTTTGCTTTGGTGTTGGTGTTGGGGCTAGGGTTAGGGATAGGGTAGGGTTAGGGATAGGGTTAGGGTCATAGTTAGGTTTTTAGGGGTTAAGGTTAATACTGTGTCAAAGTTAGGGAATATTTTGGCCTTGGTTTCAGTTTAGGGTTAGGGTTAATGTCAGGGTTAGGCCTAGGATTAAAGATACGGTTAGAGCTCGGACTAGGGCTAAGGCTAGGGCTATTACTACTGCTAGGGTTAGGGCAAGGTCGAGGACTAGGACTAAGAATAGCACTAGGGTTTGGATTAGTTCTAGTGCTAGGGCTATGGTTAAGGCTTGATCCAGGGCTAGGGTAAGGCCTAGGGATGGAGCCTGGTCTAGTGTTAGGGTTATGACTAAGGTTAGGGCTAGAGCTAGGGTTATGGCTAGGGTTAGAGCTAGAACTATGGCTATGGCTAGGGTTAGGTTTAGGTGTAGGGTTAGGGTTAGCGTTAGGTGTTATTAGGGTTAAGGTTAGGTTTATGGTAGGGTTTAGGGTTAGATTTAGAGTTAAGGCTAGGACTAGTGCTGGGGCTTGTGATCTGGTTAGGGCTAGGACTAGGGCTAGGGCTAGTGTTAGGTTAGGTCTGGGGTTAGGGCTAAGGCTATGGTTAGGGCTAGGGTTAGTTTTACTGCTAGAGCTATAATTAGTTTTAGGTTTAGGGCTAGGACTAGGGTTAGGGCTAGTATTTAGTATAAGGGCTAGGCCTAGGGTTAGGGCTAAGTTTAAGTTTAAGGTTACATTTAGCATTAGAGTTATGGGTTAGGGTTAGGTTTAGGGTTAGAGTTAGGTTTGCACTAAGGCTATGACTAGAATTAGGGCTATGGCTAGGGCTAGGTTTAGGATTAGGGTTAGGGGTAGGGCTAAAACTAGGGCTAGGGTCAGGGTTAGGATTAGGGATAGGGATAGGGCTAAGGCTAGGGTTATGTTTAGGGCTACTGCTACAGCTATGGCTAGGGTTAGGGTTAGGGTTTAGGGTTAGGGCTAGGACTATGATTAGGGTTACCATTATGGTTATGTTTAAGTGTTAGGATTAGGGCTAGTGCTGGGGCTAAGCCTAGGGCTAGGGTTAATGTTAGGGGGAGGGTTTTAAGTTAGGGCTAAGGCTAGGGATAGGGATAGTGTTAGGTTTAGGGCTAGAGCTAGGGCTAGGGCTAGGGCTAGGGCCAGGGCTAGGGCTAGGGCTACAGCTAGGGCTACAGCTAGGGCTGGGGTTTGGACTAGGGCTAGGGCTAGCCCTAGTGCTAGGGTTAGGGTTAAGGTTAGGACTAGGAATAGGACTAGGGTTAGGTGTAGTTCTAGGTACACAGGGTTAGGGCTAGGGCTAGGACAAGGAATTTGGTTAGGGCTAGGGCTAGGGCTAAGGCTAAGTTTAGGGTTAGGGCTAGGACTAGGACTAGAGCTAGGACTACGGTTCAGGCAAATGTTATGTTTAGGGTTGGGGATAGGGTGAGGGATAGGGTTAGGGTTAGGGTTTAGGGTTCTGGTGAGGGCCAGGGCTTGCGTTAGTTTTAAGGTTAGGGTTAGGTTCAGGGTTAGTGATTGGAGTAGGTTTCCAGTTAGGGCAAGGGCTCGGGCTAGGGCTATGGCTAGGGTTAGACCTAGGGCTAGCACTAGGGCTAGGGTAATGGCTAGGGGTAAGGCTAAGGCTTGGTTATTGTCAGGGCTAGGGATAGAACTAGGGTTAGGACTAGTGCTATTGCTAGGTAGGATGTGGGCTAGGTATAGGATTAGGGTTAGGGTTAGGGCAAGGGCTAGGGGTAGGGCTAGGGAAAGGGCTAGATCTAGGGCTAAGGTAAAGTTTATGACTAGAGCTCTAGGACTAGGTTAAGGCTAGGGCTAGAACTAGGGCTAGGGCTAGGGCCAGAGTTAGGGCTATAGCTAAGTCTAGGGCTATGGTGAGGTTTAGGTCTAGGGCTAGAGAAAGGGCTGGGGCTATGGCTAGGGTTAAGGTTAGGAGCTAGGACTAGGACTAAACTAGGGTTATGGCTAGGTCTAGGTTTAGGGTTAGCATTAGTTCTAGAGCATGGACTAGAGATTCGGTTAGGGCTAGGGCTAGGTTTAGGGTTAGGCCTAAGGCTAGGGCTAGTGCTAAGGCTAGGTTTAGGGCTAGGGTTATGGTTCGGGCTAGGGATAGGGCGAGCCATATGTTTAGGGTTAGGGTTTAGGGTTATGGCTAGGGCTGGGGCTTGGGTTAATGTTAGGGTTAGTGCTAGTGTTTGGAGTAAGGTTAGAGTTAGGGCAAGAGCTAGGGCTAGGGTTAGGGTTAGGGTTAGGGCTAGGGCTAGGGCTAGGGTAAGGGCTAGGTGTAGGTCCAAGGCTAGGGTTAGAGCCAGGCTTAGGGCTAGGACTAGGGTTAGGGCTAGGGCTAGGGCTAGGGCTAGGTTTAGGATTAGGGCTTGGGATAGGGCTAGGGTTTGTGTTAGGGTTAGGGTTTGCGTCAGCTTTAGTGCTGGGGTGAGTGCTAGGGCTAGGGCTATGTCTAGGGTTATGGCTATGGCTAGGTTTTGAGCTAGGGGTGGGATTAAGGTTAGGGTGAGTGGTAGGGCTAGGTCAAGGCTAGGTCTCAGGCTAGGCCTAGTGTTGGGTCTAGGATTATTATTACAGCTAGGGATAGGGTGAGGATTAAGGTTAGTGTTAGGGTTTAGGGTCAGGGCTAGCGCTAGGGCTTGAGTTAGTGTTAAGGTGAGGGTTAGGCCTAGGTTTTTGTTTGGGTTATGGTTAGGGCTAGGGTTAGGGCCCAAGCTAGGGTCGGGACTAGGTCTATTGCCAGGGCTTGGGTTTCAGCTGTGGCTAGGGCTAGGGCTAGTGTTAGGGCTCGGACGAGGGCTTGGGTTGGTGTTAGGGTTAGGGTTAAGGCTATGGTTGGGGCAAGGTTTAGTGTTAGGGCTAGGGCTAGGGTTAAGGTTAGGGTTAGGGCAAGGGCTAGGTTTGGGCAAGGCTATGTCTAGGGCTAGGGCGAGAGCTACGGCTAGGGCTAGGTGTAGGATTAGGGTTAGGGCTAGGGCTAAATCTAGGGCTAGGGTCAGGGTTAGGGTTAGGGCTAGGACTAGGGCTAGGGCTAGGGCTAGAGCTAGTGTTAGGGTTAGGGCTAGGGCTAGGGCTAGGGCTAGGGCTAGTGCAAGGCTAGTTCTAGGGCTCGGTCTAGGGCTAAGGCTAGGGCCAGGGTTAGGGTTAGGGTTTAGGGCTAGGGCTATGGTTAGGGTTACCATTATGGTTTTAAGTGTTAGGATTAGTGTTAGGGCTAGGGCTCAGGTTAGAGTTAGTGGGAGGGTTTTAAGTTAGGGCTAAGGCTAGGGCTAGGGTTAGAGCTAGGGCTACAGCTAGGGCTAGGGTTTGGGCTAGGACTAGTGCTGGGCCTAGGGATAGGGATAGGGATAGTTTTAAGGTTAGGGCTAGGACTATGACTAGAGCAAGCCTAGGTCTTGGTCCAGGGGTAGGTTTAGCGCAAGGGTTATGGTTAGGGATAGGGATAGAGGGAGGAATAGGGTTAGGGCTAGGGTTTAGGGTTAAGGCTAGGTCTAGTTTTTGGTTTAGGGTTAGGGTAGGGCTAAGGGCTAGGGCTAGGGTTAGGGTTAGGTCTAGGACTAGGACTAGGACTATGATTAGGGTTAGGGCTAGGGTTAGGGTTAGGGCTAGGATTAGGGTAAGAGTTAGCCTTAGGGCTACAGCTAGGGCTAGGGTTAGGGTTAGGGCTAGGCCTAAGGGTAGATTTATTATTAGGGCCAGGGTTAGGTTTAGGATTAGGGTTAGGGTTAGGGTTAGGGCTAGTTCTAGGGCTAAGACTAGGTTCAGGATCAGGGCTAGGGCTAGGGCTAGGGCTAGGGCTAGGGCTAAGGCTCGGGCTAGGTTTAGGGATAGAGCTAGGGCTAGGGCTAGAGCTATGGCTGGGGCTAAGGCTAGGATGAAGGTCAGGTCTAGGGCTAGGGAAAGGGCTAGGACTAGGGTTAAGGGTAAGACTAGGGCTAGGGTTGGGGTTAAGGTTAGGACTAGGAATAGGACTAGGGTTAAGGGTAGGTCTAGGTATACAGTTAGTTTCAGTGCTAGGGCTAGGGCTAGGACTAGGGATTTGGTTAGGGCTCTTGCTAGGGCTCAGGCTAAGGCTAGGTTTAGGGTTAGGTCTATGGCTTGGGCTAGCGCGAAGCAAAGGGCTAAGGTTAGAGCTAGTGTTATGTTTAGGCTTAGGGATAGGGCGAGGGATAAGGTTAGGTTTAGGGCTAATGCTAGGGCTAGGGCTAGGTTTAGAATTAGGTTTAGGGCTAGGGTTAGGGCTAGTGTTATTGTTAGCCCTAAGGATAGGGCAAGGGATAGGGTTCGGGTTAGGGTTTAGGATTAGGGCGAGGGCTAGGGCTTGGATTAGGGTTAGGTTTAGGGCTAGTGTTTGGAGTGAGGTTAGCTTTAGTGCAAGTACTAGGGTTAGAGCTAGGGTTAGTTGAAGCGCTAGGTCTCGGACTAGGGTTAGGGTTAGGGCTAGGTTTATTGTTATAGCTAGGGATTGGGCTAGGGATAGGGCTAAGTTTAGGGCTAGGTTAAGGGCTAGGGCAATGGCTAGGGCTAGGGTTAAGGAGCAGGCTAGTGTTAGGACTAGGGCTACTGCTAGGGCTAGGTTTATGGCTTGGCCTAGGGCTAGGGCTAGTGTTAGGGCTAGGGCTAGGGCTTGCGTTGGTGTTAGGGTTAGTTTTAAGGCAACGGTTTGGGCTAGGGTTAGGGCTAGGGCTAGGGTTGGGCAAGCCCAGGTCTAGGGCTAGGGCTAGGGCTAGAGTTTGGGCTAGAGCTAGGGCTAGGATTAAGGTTAGGGGTAGGGCTAAAACCAGGGCTAAGATCACTGTTAAGGTTAGGGCTAGGACTACGGCTTGGGCTAAGGCTAGGCTTAGGTCTAGGTCTAGCACAAGGCCGTTTCTAGGGTCAGGGCTAGGATTAAGGTTACGGCTAAGGGTAAGGCTAAGGCTAGGGCTATGTTTAGGTCTAGTGCTATGGCTAGGGCTAGGGCTAGGGTTAGGGTTTAGGGTTAGGGCTACAGCTATGGTTAGGGTTACCATTATGGCTATGTTTAAATGTTAGGATTAGGGTTAGGGCTAGGGCTAAGCCTAGGTCTAGGGTTAGGATTAGGGGGAGATTCTTAAGTTACAGCTAAGGCTAGGTCTAGGGATAGTGTTAGGTTTAGGGCTAGAGCTAGGGCTAGGGCCAGGGTTAGAGCTAGGGCTACAGTTAGGGCTGGGGTTTGGGCTAGGGCTAGGGCTTGGGCTAGGGGAAGGGCTAGGGGTAGGGGTATGTCTAGGGTTAGGGCTAGGGCTAGGGCTAGGACTAGGGTTAGGGCTAGGGCTAGCTCTAGGGCTAGGACTAGGGCAAGGGCTAGGTTGGGGGCTAGAGCTAGGGCTCGGGCTAGGCCTAGGGCTAGGGGTAGGATTATTATTAGGACCAGTGCTAGGGCTAGAGCTATGGGTAGGGTTAGGGCTAGGATGAAGGTCAGGTCTAGGGCTAGGAAAAGGGCTAGGGCTAGGACTGGGGTTAAGTATAGGACTAGGGCTAAGGCTAACCCTAGGCCTAGGGTTAGAGTTAAGGTTAGTACTAGGAATAGGACTAGGGTTTGGGGTGGGTCTAGGTATACAATTAGAGTTAGTGCTAGGGCTAGGACTAGGGATTTGGTTAGGGCTAGGGCTAGGGCTAGGGATTTGGTTAGGGCTAGGGCTAGGGCTAGGGCTAGGGCTAGGGTTAGGGCTAGGGCTAAGGCTAGGGCTAGGGCTAGGGCTAGGGCTAGGGTTAGGGCTAGGGCTAAGGCTAGGTTTAGGGTTAGGATTAGGACTAGGGCTAGCGCTATGACTAGGGTTCAGCTTAGGGTTATGTTTAGGGCTGGGGATAAGGTAAGGGATAGGGTTAGGGTTAGGGTTTAGGGTTGTGGCGAGAGCCAGGGCATGTGTTAGTTTTAAGGTTAGGGTTAGGTTTAGAGTTAGTGTTTGGAGTAGGTTTACGGTTAGGGCAAGGGCTCGGTCTAAGGCTGTGGCTAGGGTTAGACCTAGGGCTAGCACTAGGGCTAGGGTAATGGCTAGGGGTAAGGCTAAGGCTTGGTTATTGTCAGGGGTAGGGATAGGACCAGGTTTAGGGCTAGGGAAAGGGCTAGATCTAGGGCTAAGGTAAAGTTTTCAACTAGTGCTAAGACTAGGTTAGGGCTAGGGCTAGGACTAGGACTAGGGTTAGGGTTGGGGTTAAAGCTAAGGCAAGGTCTAGGGGTATTGCTAGGGAAAGG
Organism: Ctenodactylus gundi; assembly: GCA_004027205.1. Classification (NCBI taxonomy): domain Eukaryota; kingdom Metazoa; phylum Chordata; class Mammalia; order Rodentia; family Ctenodactylidae; genus Ctenodactylus; species Ctenodactylus gundi. The sequence goes on from PVKB01005961.1 coordinate 18,183, forward strand.
GCTAGATCTAGGGCTAGGGTAAAGTTTATGACTGGGCCGAGGCCTAGGTTAAGGCTAGGACTAGGGCTAGGATTAGGGTTAAGGCTAGGGTTAAGGTTAGGGTTAGAGTTAGTTTAAGGGTTAGCATTAGAGCTATGGCAAGGCTATGGTTAGGGCCAGGGCTAGGTCTAGTACAAGAGTTAGGGCTAAGGTTAGGGCTAGGTTTAGGGCTAGAGCTAGGGTTTGGGCTAGGGCTAGGGCTAGGGGTAGGTTTATTATTAGGGCCATGGCTTGGGTTAGAGCTAGGGCTAGGGCTTTGGTGAGGGTTAGGTCCGTGACTAGAGAAAGGGCTGGGGCTAGGGCTAGGGTTAAGGTTAGAACTAGGACTAGGAATATGGTTATGGCTAGGTCTAGGTTTAGGATTAGTGTTAGTTTTAGGACTTGGACTAGTGATTTGGTTAGGGCTATGTCTGGGGCTAGGGCTAGGTTTAGGGTTATTACTGGGGCTAGGGCTAGTGCTAGGGCTAGGGTTAGGGCTAGGGTTATGGATAGGGATAAGGATAGGGCAAAGGATATGGTTAAGGTTAAGGTTAAGGTTTAGGGTTAGGGCGAGGGCTAGGGTTAGTGTTAGGTTTAGGTTTAGGGCTAGTGTTTGGAGTAGGGTTAGAGTTAGGGCAAGAGCTAGGGCTAGGGCTAGGGCTAGGGCTAGGGCTATGGTTAGGGTAAGGGCTAGGTGTAGGGCCACGGCTAGGGTTAGAGCTAGGCCTAGGGCTAGGACTAGAGTTAGAGCTAGGATTAATGGTAGGGCTAGGGCTAGGTTTAGTATTAGGGTTAGGGCTAGGTCTAGGACTAGGGCTAGGTTTAGAGTTAGGACTAGGGCTAGGGTTTGTGTTGGGGCTATGGTTAGGGTCAGCTTTAGTGCTGGGGTGAGTGCTAGGGCTAGGGCTACATCTAGGGTTATGGCTATGGCTAGGTTTTGGGCTAGTTGTGGGGTTAAGTTTAGGGTGAGAGCTAGGGCTACGGGAAGGCTAGACCTCAGGCTAGGCCTAAGGTTGGGGTTAGGATTATTGTTACAGCTACGGATAGGGCAAGAGGTAGGGTTAGTGTTAGGATGTAGGGTCAGGGCTAGGGCTAGTGCTTGGTTTAGTGTTACGGTTAGGGTTAGGCCTAGGTTTTGGTTAGGGTTAGGTTTAGGGCTATTGCTAGGGCTAGGGTTTCAGCTGGGGCTAGGGCTAAGGCTAGTGTTAGGGCTTGAGTTGGTGTTAGGGTTAGCGTTAAGGCTACGGTTAGGGCTAGGGTTAGGGTTAGGGCTAGGGCTAGGGCTAGTTCTAGGGTTGAGGTTAGGGTTAGGGCTAGGGCTAGGATTGGGCAAGGCTAGGTCTAGGGCTAAGGCTAGGTCTAGGATTAAGGTTAGGGCTATGGCTAGGTGTATTGCTAGGGCTAGAGCTAGGGCTAAGGCTAGGCCTACGTTTAGGATTAAGGTTAGGGCTAAGGCTAAACCTGTGGCTAGAGTGAGGTTTGGGATTAAGGTTAGGACTAGGGGTAGGTCTAGAGATAGGGTTAGGCATAGGGATAGGGATAGTGCAAGGCTAGTTCTAGGGCTAGGGCTAAGGCTAAAGCTAGGGTTATGTTTAGTGCTAGTGCTAAGGCTAGAGTTAGGGTTAGGGTTAGGGTTTAGGGCTAGGGTTAGGTCTATGGTTAGGGTGACCATTATGGTTATGTTTTAGTGTTAGGATTATGGTTAGGACTAGGGCTAGGACTAGTGCTAGGCCTAGGGATAGGGATAGGGCTAGGTTTAAGGTTAGGTTTAAGGCTAGGGCTACAGTGAGCCTAGGTCTTGGGCCAGGGGTAGGTTTAGCGCAAGGGTTATTGTTAGGGCTTGGGATGGGGGAAGAATAGGGTTAGGGTTAGGGTTTAGGGCTAGGGCTAGGACTAGGTCTAGGGTAAGGACTGTCGGTAAGGTTAAGGCTAGGGTTAGGGCAAGGGCTAGGGCTAGGACTAGGGCTAGGTTTAGGTTTAGGGTTATGGTAGGGCTAAGGCTAGGGCTAGCGTTAGTGGCTAGGGTTAGGTTTATTATTAGGGCCAGGGCTAGTGCAAGGCTATCACTAGGTCTAGGGCTAGGGCTATGGCTAGAGCTATGGTTAGGGTTAGGGCTAGGACTAGGAGGACTAGGGTTAAGGTTAGGGTTAGGGCTATGGCGAGGGCTCGGGCTAAATTTAGGTTTTGGGTTTGATTTAGTGTTAGGTCTGGGGTAGGTGTTAGGGTTATGGCTAGAGATAGGGCTAGAGTTAGGGCTATGGTTATTGTTAGGACTAGGGCATGGGCTAGATCTGCTGTTATTCCTAGGGCTAGAGAAAGGGCTAGGACTAGGACTAGGATTAAGGTTAGGGTTAGGGCTATAGCAAAGGCTAGGTTTAGCTTTAGGTTTAGGGTTTGATTTACGGTTAGGTCTAGGGTTAGTGTTAGGTTTAGGGCTAGGGCTAAGGCTAGGTTTAGGGCTATGGTTAGGGTTAGGTCTAGGGCTAGGGCTAGATCTGCTGTTAGGCCTAATACTAGGGCAAGGGCTAGGTCTATGTTTAGAATTAGGTTTAGGGCTAGAGCTAGAGTTACGTTTAGGGTTAGGTCTAGGGCTAGGACTATGGCTGCGGTATGCTAGGGCTAGAACTGAACTAGGGTTATGACTAGGGATGGGAATAGTGCTAGGGCTAGAATATGGGTTAGCATTAGGGCTAGGTCTAGGGCTACACTTAGGACTAGGTTTAGTGTTCAGGTTAGGGTTAGGGATAGGGATAAGGATAGAGATAGTGTTAAGGTTGGGGTTAGGACTAAGGCTAGGGCTGAGGTAAGGCTAGGGCTAGGGCTAGAGCTATAGTTACTGTTAGGGGTAGGACTAGGGGTTAGTCTAGGGATATGTTTAGGGTTAGGGCTAAGGCTAGGGCAAAAGCGATGGCTAGGGCTAATCCTAAACCTAAACCTAACCCAAACCCTAACCCAAATCCGAGCCCTAACCCGAAATCTAAACTTAGACCTAGCCAAAGTCCTAGCCATCACCCTCTCCCTAGCCTGAGATCTAGCCCTAACCCAAGCCCCAGCTTTAGCCTTACCCCTACCCCTACCCTAACCCTAAAACCTAACCCTAACCCTAGCCTTAGCCCTAGACCTAGCCTTAAACCAAAACCTAAATCAACATCTAGCCTTAGCTCTAGCCCTAACCCTAGACCTCACCCTAACCCTAAGCATAGCTCTAACCCTAAACAAAACCTGAACCCTAATGCTAACCCTAGCCCTAGCCCTAACAATAACCCTGGCGATTGCCCTATCCCTAGTCCTAACCTTAACCCTAGCTCTAGACTTAATCCTAGCCTTCCCCTAGCCCTAACAAACTTAAACCTATCCCTAGCCATAGAACTAACCCTAACTCTAGCCCTAACCCTAGGCCTACCCCTAGCACTAACCCTAGCCCTAGAGCTAATCATAGTTGTAGCCCTAACCCTAGTCCTAGCACTAACCTTAACCCTAACCCCAGTCCTAGCCCTAACCCTAACAGTGAAAACATCCCTAGCCCTACCTAACCCTACCCCTTTCCTTAATCCTAACACTCCCCTAACCAAAACCCCAAACCCAACCCCCACCCCAACCTCAACAAAAATGAGAACCCTAAACCTAACCCTAAACGTTAACCTAACCATAAACCTTACACTAACTCTAACCCTAAACCTAACTCTAACCCTAACCTGATCTCTAACCCCAACCCCAAACCCAACTCCAATGGCAACCCCAGCACGAACACCAGCCCTAACCCTAACCCTAACCTAGACCTAGCCTTGCCCTAGCCCTAACCCTAACCCTAGCACTCGACCTAGCCCAAGCCCTAACCCTAAACTTAACACTAGCCCTAGCCAAATACCTAGCCCTAGCCTTAGCCCTAACCATAACACTAGTCCTATCCCTAGCCCTAACACTAACCTTAACCCTAAATTTAGCCCTAACCCTAGACTTAGCCCTAGCTCAAATGTCAACCCTAATGCTGGCCCTAGCCCTAACCCTAGCCCAAGTATTAGACCTAGCCCTAACCCTAACTCTAGCCCTACCCCTCCTCATAAACTTAACCCTAGACCTAACCTTAGCTGTAGCCCTAACACTAATCCAAAACGTAGCCTTAGGGCTAGCCCTAGCCCTAAACCTAACCCTAGCCCTAGTACGAACCCTAGCCCTAACCCTGGCACTACTCCTAGCCCTAACCTTAGATGTACTCTAGCCATAGCCCTAACCATAACCCTAAACCTAGCCCTAGCCCTAGCCCTTACCCTGGCCATACCTTAGCACTAACCCTTACCCTAAACCTAGCCCTAACCCTAGCCTTAGCCACAGCCCTAAAAGAAACCCTAGCCATAACCCTAGCTATAATCCTAAGGCTAGCCATAGCCATAGCCATAGCCCTAATCCTAACCCAAGCCCAGGCCCTATCCCTAACCCTAACCTCAACCCTAAACTTAGCCCTAACCTTAGTCCCTAGATTTAGGGCTATGGCTGGGACTAACCCCAACCCGAAATTCAACCCTAACCACACCCTAAACGTAAACCTAAACCCAACCCTAACCCTAACCCTAATCCAAAACCCAAACCCAACCCAACCCCAACTACAACGCTATACCTAACCCTAACCCTAACACAAACCCTAATCCCAACCCTAACCCTAACCCCTACCCGAAACCCAAATCCAAACCTAACCCTAACACTAACCTTAAACCTAAACCAAACCCTATCCTTAAACCTAACCCTTTCACAAACCCCAACCCCAACCATAACCCTACACCTAACTCTAACACGAACCCAAAATGCAACCTCAAACCTAAACCCCAAACCAAAACACAACCCTAACTCCAACCCTAAACCCACCCTAACCCTAAACCTAACCTGAAACCCAAGCCCAACCTTAACCCCAAATCCAACACTAATCTAAACCTAAGCCTAACCCTAATCCTATACCTAAACTTAACCGCAACCCTAAACCTAACCCTAACCTTAAACCTAACCCTAACACAAACCCCAACCCCAACTATTACCCAAAACCTAACTCTAACCCTAACTCAAACCAAAACCCCAAACCCAGTCACAACCCTAACCCCAATGCTAACCCTAACACTAACCTAAACCTAACCCAAACCACAACCCAAACCAAAAACCCAAATCCAACCCTAACGAAACCATAACCCTAGCCATAAACCTAACTCCACCAATAAACCCTAAACCTAACCCTAAATCTAACCCTAACAAAAACCCCAGCTCCAACTATAAACCTAAACCAAACTCGAACCCTAACCCAAACACCAACCCAAAACCCACACACAAACCTAACCCCAAACCTAAACCCAACCCTCACCCTAACCCTAACCAGAAACCCACCCCCAACCACAACCCCAAATCAAACCCTAACCTACCCCTAACCATAACCATAAACCCAAGACTAACTCTAAAGCTAACCAAAAACCGTACCCTAACCCCAACTCTAACCCTAATCTAACCTTACCCTAACCCTAAAAGTAAGTAACCCTAACCCTATACCTAGCCCTAACACAAACTCCAACACTAACACTAACCCTACCTCTAATCCTAACCCTAACCCTGTCCCAATCCTCACCCTAAACCTAAGCCTAACCCTAACTTAACCTACCCTAACCCTAACCTGAACCACACTAAACCTAACCTAACATAACCCTAACCCTAACCTGAACCATAACCCTAACGGTAACCCTAACACTAACCCAAATCCCTAACCCTAACCCAAACCCTAACCCTGATCCTGACCACTAACCCTAACCCTAACCCCTAACCCCAAACCTAACCCTAACCCTAACCCTTACGCCTAACCCTCACCCGTTACCACTACCCCTAACGCTAACCCTCACCCTTAAGCTAAACTTGATCCCTAACCCTATCCCTACCCCTAACTCTGAACCTAAACCTTAACCCTAACCCTAACCCTAATCCCCTAACCACTAACAAAAACCCAAACCCTAACCCTAACCCTAACCCCAACCCCAACCCCAAACACTAAACCCTAACCCTAACCCTAACTCTAACCCGAACCCCTTTCCCAAGCCTTGCAAAAATCGTGACCCGAACCCGAACGTCCGCCCTAACATTCACAATGGACCTGAATCGCAACCTAGGCATTGAACTTGGCCTAGTTATAGCGGGAGCCCTAAGCCTAACCCTAGCCTAGATTCTATTTCTAACCCTAAGACTAGCCCTCCATCTGGCCCCGAAATAAAACTATTGAGAAACCCATCCCTGGCCCCAATTTCAGCAGGTCCTCCTCTCCTCAGCTGTTAGGACTGCCTAAACACTAGCCCAAGATTTGACCAGGACCTCCAACCTCACACTAATGGGAACCCCAGGCTTAGCCATATCCCGGACCCTCATCCTAACGCTTATATGCACGGATGACCCACACCTAGTCTTAAGCTTAGTTCTAACACTCTCTTTAACATTACCACTAGCCAGCAGCACATCCATAGCCCTGGAGGAGATCCACACTCTCAAAAGGGCCCGAATGCCAAAACAAGGGCTGCAGCTACACCTCCCCCTTGACCAAAGCCTTGCAATAAACCTAAACCGAACCCGCATCCCGACCCTAACATTCACCATGGACCTGCACCGCAACCTAGGCATCAAAGTTGGTGAGCTATAGCTGGAGGCTTAACCCTAACTCTAGCCCAGATTCCATTTCTAAACCTAACCCTAGGCCTCCATCTGGACCCGAAATGAACAGTAGTGGGAAACCCATCCCTAGCCCCAATTTCAGCATGTCTTGCTCTCCTCAACAGTTTTTCTTCCCTTAGAACTGCCTAAACACTAACCCAAGTTTGATCACATCAAGCTTCACACTAACAGGAACCGCAGGCCTAGCCATATCCCAAGCCTTCATCCTAACTTTAATACGCAGGGAGCCCCAGACCTAGTCTTAAGCGTAGTTCTAACACTCTCCATCATGTTACCACTAGCCAGCGGCACATCCAGACCCTAAGTAAATCCAAACTCTCAAATGGGCCCGAGCGACAAAAATAGGGCTGTCACTACGCCTGCCACTTGCCACAAGCCTTGCAGTAAACCTGACCCCAACACGAATCCCTGCCCTAACATTCACCATGGACCTGCATCGCATCCTAGGCATCAAGGTTGTCCTAGCTATAGCCGGAGCCCTAACCCTAACCCTAGCCCAGATTCCATTTCTAAACCTAACCCCACTCCTCTATCTGGGCCCGAAAGAAAACTCGTGTAAAACCCATCCTTAACACCAATTTCAACTTGTCCTGCTCTCCTCATCTGCCTTTCTACCACAAGCCTCACAATAACGGGAACCCCAGGCCTAGCCATACCCCGGGCCCTCATGCTAACTCTAATACTCATGGGAGGCCCAGAACTAGTCTTTAAGCTCTTTTCTAACACTCTCCTTAACGTTACGCTAGCTGGCAGCACATCCATAGTCCTAAAATAAAAACACACACTCAAAACACCCAGAGCGCCAAAAATAGGACTGAGGCCACACCTGCCCTTTGCCCCAAGCCTTACAACAAACCTGACCTGAACCCGAACCCTCGCCATAACATTCACCTTGGACCTGCATAGCAATTTAGGCATCATAGTTGGCCTACCTGTAGCAGGAGCCCTAACCCTAACCCTTGCCCAGATTACATTTCTAACCCTAACCCTAGTCCTCCATCGGGCCCCGAAAAGAAAACTAGTGAGAAACCTATCCCTAGCTCCAATTTCAGCATGTCCTGCTCTCTTCAGCTGTTTTTCTACGCTTACGACAGTCTAAAGAATAACCCAAGATTTGACCGGGTCCTCAAGGGTCACACTAAGGTGAACACCAGGCTTAGCCATATCCCGGGCACGCATCCTAACTCTAGTACGTACGAGAGTTCCAGACCTACTCTTAAGCTTAGTTCTAACACGCCCCTTCATGTTACTGCTAGCCAGCGGCCCTGATGCAAATACACAGTCTCAGAAGACCCAGAGCTCCAATACTAGCGTGGAGGCTTCACCTGCCCCTTGCCCCAAGCCTCGCAATAAACCTGACACGAACCCGAATCCCTAGCCTAACATTCACCAAGGCCTTGCAACGCTGCCTAGGCATCAATGTTGGCCTAGCAATGGCCATAGCCCTAACCCATCCTTAGCCCAGATTCCATTTCTAATGTCGTCCCGAGCCGGCCATCTGGCCCCGGAGAGAGAACTAGTGAGAAACCAATCTCTAGCCTGAATTTCAGGATATTCTGCTCTTCTCAGCTGTTTTTCTACTCTTAAGACTGCCTAAACACTAGCCCAAGATATGGCCACGACATCAAGCCTCACACTAACGGGCATCCCAAGGCTAGCCATATCCCGGGCCCTCATCCTAACTCTAATACTGACCGGAGCCTAAGACGTAGTCTTAACTTTAGTTCTAACACTCTCCTTCAAGTTACAGGTAGCCAGTGGAACATCCATAGCCTTGAAGCAAATCCCCACTCACGAAAGGGCCTGAGCTCCAATACTAGGGCTGCGACTACACCTCTCCATTGCCCCAAGCCTAGCAATAAACCTGACCCTAACCAGAGCAACCGCCCTAACATTCACCGTGGACCTGCTTCGCAACCAAGGCATCAAAGTTGGCCTAGCTATAGCCGGAGCCCTGACCCTAACCCTAGCAGAGATTCCATTTCTAACCCTAACTCTAGCCCTCCAGCTGGCCTCGAAAAGAAAACTATTGAGAAACCCAAAACTAGCGCCAATTTGCACTGGTCGTTCTTTCTTCAGCTGTTCTTCTACCGTTGGGAATGCACAATCACTAGCCCAAGAGATTATCTCGACCTCAAGCCTCACACTAACGGGAACCCCTGGCCTAGCCATATCCTGGTCCCTCATCCTAACTCTAATATGCATGGGAGCCCCAGACGTAGTTTTAAGCTTTTTTCTAATGCTCCCCTTCACGTTCAGGCTTGGAAGGGGCACATGCATAGTCCTGTAGCAAACACAATCTCAAAAGACCGAGAGCGCCAATACTAGGGCTGAAGCTCCACCTGCCCCTTGCCCTAAGCACATCAATATACCTGACCTGAACACGAGCCCTGGCCCTATCATTAACAACTGAACTGCATCACAATCTAGGCATCAAAGTTGACCTAGCTATAGCCGGAAGTCCCACCATAACCCCAGCCCAGATTCCATTTCTTAGCCTAACGCTAGCCCTTCATTTGTCCCCCAAAAGAAAACTAGTCAGAAAGCCAACACAAGCCTCAATTTCAGCATGTCCTGCTCTCCTCAGCTGTTTTTCTAACCTTAATAACTAACCCAAATTGTGACAACGACCTCAAGCTTCACACTGACGGCAACCACAAGCCTAGCCACAGCCCAAGCCCTCATCCTAACTCTAATACGCACGGGAGACCCAGCACTAGTCTTAAGCTTAGTTCTAACACTCTCCTTCAGGTTACAGCTAGCCTGAGGGACATCCATAGCCTGAAGTAAATCCACACTCTCAAAAGGGCCCGAGCGAGAATATTGTCTGAATCCATGTCTATTTCTCCAAGTCAGGAATCAAGAAAAAGCTGTTTTCCATCTTGCTCAAACGGTTCTGGAAACAAAGTATGTAAGAACTGGAGTCTCTCTTGTTTGGAGAATAGGAGTTATCAAATTTCTGAGCAGGACATGGAGAAGTCCGACGGAATTCAATGCGGTCAAAAGTTTTTGTAACAGATACCGGTAACCACACTGCCCAGTTTTTCTGGAATACTGCCATTTCGTTCTCTTCTCGTAAGCAACAAGTATAAGAAGGAAACAAGTCCTTGACTCATATTTGCTTGTTGTTCTCAATTCCAGGAATAACGCTGAACACATCCTGATCTGGGACAAGTAAAAATGGACAGCTACGTCCTATCTTTTACAGGACTATGAATGAAACGAAGGCTTAACACTGAGTCCTTCCAAATCCATGATTGTTTGCCAAGTCAGAAATCTAGATAGAGCTGTCTTTTACCACGGGATCACTCGATTTTGAAAAGAGACAAATTATTTAGAACTGGAGTCTCTCTGGAAGAGAGACTGAATAGGTGGTGTCAAGCATCTGAGTTCAGTACATGAAGTACGAAGGAATTCAATGCTATCAAAGGGGTTTGTAGCAGATACCGATAACCTCACTCCCCAGTTTTACTAGAGTACTGCCATTTCTTTTCTTCTCAGAATAAACAAGTATAACCAGAAAATATATCCGTGTCCTATACTTGCTTTTGAACTACAAACGGGCTTCAAAAATAAGTGTGTCTAAATGAATGCTTCCCCAAGTCGGGAAACAAGATAGCGCTTCTCAATCACTGGCGCTTACACGGTTTGGGAAACGGACATGTTAGCTAAGAACTGGAGTCTCTCTTGTTTGGAGACTAGGAGTTGTCAAACATCTGACTTTAGTACATGGAGAGGTCGGACGGAATTCAATGCTTCCAAAATGTTTTGTAGCAGATACCGATAACCACACTCCCCAATTTTCTTGACTACTGCCGTTCTGCTGTCTTCTCATAAGCAACAAGTACAACAACGGACCAAGTAAGTGATTCATACTTGTTTTAGAACTATGCACAACGACCAACGTGTGTCTAATTAAATGTTTTCTTTTCACCAAGTCCGGAAAGAAGACAGAGGGTTTCTTTCACTGGCTCTCACACAGTTTTGGGAACAGACAATTTATCAAGAGAAACGGAGTTTCTCTTGTTTGGGTAACAGTATTAAATCTACTACATTAGGTGCATGGACCTATCCCCTAGAACTCAATACGTTCATATTGGTTTGTATGGGAACAGAAGCGGCACTCCCCAGGTTTACTTTCATTGTAGTGTTCTCAGGTCAGGGAGTAGAACAGAACACATTTAGAACGGAGGCAACAAGAAAATTGCTTCCTATCTTCCACATGCCTTTCAATAAAATGCAGGTGAGGAACCGAGCGTCTAGTTAAAATCTTTGTTTCCTCCCGTGATGAATCAATATTCTGCTTGCATTGCAATGGAACTCACTCAGAGTTGGAAAGAGAAAAATTGGTTAAGACTGGAGTCTGTTGTAATAACACTTGCCACTTTTTCTTAACTCTTAGAGTTTTTCCTCATCTCAGGAACATATAATGAAAGGAAGCAAAAAAGTCTACCAGAAAAATTTTTTTGTATCTTCTGCATGCTTTTCAGTGAAAAAAGACAAAATGTGCACAGTTTTGCTTCCCCAAATAAGGAATCAAGATAAAGCTTTCATTACAAGGTTGCTTACTCAGTTTTAGAAAGAGACAAAATAGATAAGAAATGAGCTGTCTGTTTTTGTATTAGGTTTAAGCTCTAAGCTCAGTAAGAGAAAGAGAAGAATCTGAGCAGAGGAAACTAACACAATATGGAAATAGCTTTGTATAGGCTGCATAACATTGAAGGAAAAACAGGCCTAAAACAATCAATGCGTTTCCTTCTCCAAGTCAGGAATGAAAAAGAAGCTGTCCTTTCAATGTTCCTCAGTCAGTGCTGAAGATCAAACAAGTTGGTTCGAACTGGAGCCTCTGTTTTCTGTATAGAGGCGTTTTAAACCAATTGCCTTTCGTATACGGAGCAATGTCAGAGGCATCAAAACTTTTCCCTGGGTTTCTATCAGGTACTCGTCAACATTACTTGACTTCTACAGGCTACATCTCATCTCAGGCAGTAGAACAAAAAATACCCTGAAGAGAAGCAACAGGCGTAACAGGGTCATTCCTTGGAAACTTCTACATGCTTTTGAATATAAAGCAGGCATGTTTGGGTCCCCCAAATCATGAATCAATATGAATCTTCTCCTACACGGTTGCTCACTCAGTCTTAGACACAACAAAGTAGATAGGAAGTCAAATGTCTGTTTTTTGGCTTAGGTTTTTTGGGTTAGGGTTAAGCCTTAGGGTTAGGTCTCATCTCAGAAAGTAAACGAGAACGGAGTCTGTGCAGACGCAAAGCCTATAACAGAGAAATTTTTTCCTATCCGCTACATGTTTGAATGAAACGCAGGACTGAAACAGTGCGTCTGCACACATGTTTGTTTCTCCAAGTAGGGAATGAAGCCAGAGCATTCACTTCAAAGTTGCTCACTCTGTCAGAATTAGAGTCTGTCTCCCTTGTTGGAAAACACAATTTTCAAACACCTCACTTCAGTACCTGGAGTAATTCCATTGAACGTAATGATTTGAGAGGTGTTTGTATGATGTTCTGAGAACAAAACTTTAAAAATTTTCTGTTCTTCTACAGTTTTCTCATTTCAGGGATTGGAACTGAACACTTTCTGCAGAGCGGCAGCAAGTATAAACAGGGAAATGACGTCGTATTTGTTGAATAAAACGTGGGTTGAAAGCAGGAGCGTCAGGAATCACCATTGTGCCTTCCTTTCAATGATTGCTCAGAGAGAAACCGGTAGGGATTGCAGCCTCTGATGTTCAGAAAACAGGTGTTTTTATACAACCACTCCTAGTAAAAGAGGGATTCCCAGAACTCTGTGTTTTTAAAAGGGTTTCCATGAGGTACTGAGTTCAACAGTCTCCAATCGTTTTCCTAAGTGGTTTTCTCAATCCCAGGGGAAAAACATTATAGAGTCCGAACTGCGGCAAGTAAAAACAGAGAAATTTGTTTGTATCTTCTAGATTAATTTGAAATATATGCAGAATTAACACAAAGTGCATAGAGAGAAACGGTTGCTTCTCGATTTCAGGAATTAAGATAGAGCTTTCCTTTCTATTATTCTCACTCACTTTTGATAACAGACCAGTTCGCTATGAACTGGAAGATCTGTGACTTGTGAAATAGGATTTATAAAATCACTCTCATTGTTTACTGAGAGATATCCCGTTCATTGAAAGGGATTGTTGCAGCTACTAAGAAAATATTCCCACTTATTCCTACCGACTACATGGTTGCTTTCAACCCAGCCAGTAGAAGAGAACACATTCTGACCTCTGGCCACAGGGGAGCAGGAAGATTCCTTTGTATCTTTTACACGCTTCTCAAAGAAATGAAGGCCTGAAAAACAGAGCGTCTATTTAAACATTTGTTTATCTGAATGAAAAATCAAGTTAGAGTTACTTACACAGTTCTGAAAAGAGGCAAAGTAGCTAATGACTGGAGTCTCTCTCGTTTAGAATATGGAAGTATTCAAAATATGGAGTTTACTACATGGAGAAATCCCTTAGAACTCAGGCGTTTAAATGAGTTTTTACCAGCGATGCAAAACAGCACCCCACAGCTTTACTTTCATAGTGTTGCTTTCACGTCAGAGAGTAGAACAAAACACATTCTGAATAGAGACAACAGATATAAAAAAGAAATAATTATTGTTTATACTCTGCATGCTTTTTTATGAAAGGCAAACTTAAAACACAGAGTTTTTTCCCTAATGAGGAATAAAGAGCGAACTACCATTTCTATATTGCTCACACACTTCTAAAAGCAAACTCGCTATGATTATGTGTCTCCAGTTGGAAAATCAGGAAAATTAAAACTACAGAATTTAGTGCATGCAGAAATCTCCTAGAACTCAAAGTGTTCATGTAGTTTTGTATGAAGAACTAAATAATACCAACTTTCAGTCCTTTTCATCTACATTGTTGTTTTCATTTCCAGGAATAAATTCAAACAGGACCTGAACTGGGGCAACAATTTAAAATGCAAAATTACATCGTATCTTTTACAAGACTCTGAATGAACCGATGGCTAAACGCTCTGTCCGAATAAATGAATATTGCGCCAAAAGTCAGGAATCAAGATAGAGCTTTCTTTTCCAACAAGCTCAATCGTTTCTGGAAACAAAGTATGTAAGAACTGGAATATCTCTTGTTTGTAGACTGGTTCTCAAACATCTGCCTTCAGTACGTGGAGAAGTCGGACGGAATTCAATACTTTCAAAATGTTTTGTAGCCGATACAGATAATCACACTCGCCAGCTTTTCTTGAATACTGCCATTTCGTTCTCTTCTGTCGCGAGGACTCGGTAAGAGGAGACAGACAGGACAGAGGCAGATGGATTTACCTTGGAGATGTTCTTTTATTCACACAACAAGCAGTCAATCCAATTCTCAAATCAAGCCATAATAAATCGATCAATTAATTAATTTAGCAGGAAAGCAAGCGTTGTTCTGCCTCTTAAAACTGTTCCCGTCCTGGGTCCCTTATGCTCACCGTGCGACGTGTTCTTGACTACCGGCGACACAGCCGACCCGCAAATGAGCTTGTCCAGGGCTCGCCAGTCCGTGGCTGGACAGTCACTCCTTCTCCACGGGGTCTCGCTCTCGGGACGCGAGGAGGTGTAGTCTCGCGTTCGGGAAGCGAGGAGGCTGGAGACGAGGAGCAAGACGCGTGTCCTGCGTTCAGAGTCTGTGACTCCTACCTCGACACTGAGCTTAGGACAAGAACGGTTCATATACTATTTTTATGCCCGCAAGCTAAGGATAGTGACTGTATCGGGATCCACACGCAGGTGGACAGGGGTTCTGGTTATCAATCATGGGGTTCTGGTTATCGATCATACAAGGGCTTTGTTCGCAGGCTATAGATAGCGATTTCGTCACACAGGGTCCACACGCAGGTGGCTCACAACTTATCAGTATTGTACAGAGCTTTAGGCAGTTTCCAGCAATTTACTTTATTGCACTTAATATGGGTTTGCTTCTCTTTGTAGTCCTCATGCCATACATACCAATGTCTGCAATTCTACTCTCGACATTCTACCTGTGCTCTGGACATCTTCTCATAAGCAACTATTATAACAAGGACAAATGTCAGTGTCTCTTACTTGCGTGTTGTTGTCAATTCCCGGAACAAAGTCAAACAGATCCTGAACTGGGACAACAAGTAAATATGCATAGCTACATCCTGTCTTTTACAGGACTATGAGTGAAAGGAAGGCTTAACACTGAGTGCTTCCGAATCCATGATTGTTTGCCAAGTCAGAAGTCTAGATAGAGCTTTCTTTTACCACGGGCTCACTCGATTTTGGAAACAAATTATTTGAGAACTGGAGTCTCTCTTGTTGGGAGAATAAGATTTCTCCAGTACATGAAATACGAAGGAATTCAATGCTATTAAAAGGGTTTGAAGGCGATATCGATAACGGCACTCACGACTTTTTTAGAGTACAGCCCTTTTTATTCTTCTCAGAAGAATAACAGTAAAATATGTCCGTGTCTTACGCAAGTGTGTCTAAATGTATGTTTCACCAAGTCCGGAAACAAGATAGCGCTTTTCCTTCACTAGCACTGACAACGGGCAAGTTAGGTAAAAACTGCAGTCTGTCTTGTTTGGAGACTAAGACTTGTCCATTTGAGTACATGGAGAAATCCGATGGAATTCATTGCTTTGAAAAGGTTTTGTAGCAGATACCCATAACCACTCTCCCCAGGTTTTCTTGAATACTGACATTTCGTTCTCTTTTCATAAGCAGCGGGAAACAAGGCAGTGACTCAATCTTGCGTGTTGTTCTTACTTCCATGAATAAAGGCAAACATATTCGGAAGAAGGGCAAGTACAAATTCAAAACTACATCGTGTCTTTTAAAATAGGGTGAATGAACCGAAGCCTTAACTCTGAGTTTGTGGGAATAAGTGACTCATTTCTATGTCAGGAATTTAGATAGATCTTTATTTTACATCGGGCTTACACGGTTATGGAAAAAGTACTGGAGTCTCTCGTTGGGAGACTAGGTGCTGTCAATCATCTCAGTTCAGTACATGGAGAAGTACGACGGAATTCATTGCGATAAAAAGGAATTGTAGCAGATACCTATAACCGCATACCCCAGTTTTTCTTGAGTACAGCCTTTTTTATCTCTTCTCTTAAGCAACAAGTATAACAAAAGAACGAGTCAGTGACTCTTACTTGCACTTAACTACGCACAGCGTGCAAACAAAGTGTGTCTAATTGAATTTTTTTTCACCAAGTCCGGAAAAACGATCGCGTTTTTCTTTCACTGGCACTCACACCGTTTGGGAACTATTTAGCTAGGAACCGGAGTCTCTCTTAGGAAAACAAGAGTATTAATACTAATAGATTAGGTACATGGACATATTCTCTAGAATTCAATGCGTTTTAATGTGTTTGTATGAGAACAAAAGCAACAATCCCCAGTTTTTCTGTCATTGAATTGTTCTCAGGTCAGGAATAGAACAGAACACATTTAGAACGGAGGCAACAAGAAAATTGTTTTTTATACATGCCTTTCAATGAAAATCAGGCGTAAAAAAGAGCGCGTATAGTTAAATCTGTGTTTCCTCCAGTCAAGAATCAATATTCTGTCTGCATTTCAATGGCGCTCACTCAGAGGTGGAAAGAGACAAATTGATTAGAACTGGAGTCTCTGTTGTAAAAAATACCTGCCAATTTTTCTTAACTTCTACAGTTGTGTTCTCATCTCAGGCATATATAATGAAAAGAAGCAACAAGTCAACCGGGAAAAGTTTTTGAATCTTCTGCGTGCTTTTCAGTGAAACAAGCCTTAAACAGTGCACAGCTTTTTTTCACAAGTAAGGAATCAAGATAGAGCTGTCATTAAAATGTTGCTCACTCAATTTGGGAATCTGACAAAATAGATAAGAAACGAGATGTCTGTTTTTGTGTTAGGGTTTGGGTTAAAATTAAGGGTAAGGTCTCAGCTTAGAAAGAGAAAGAGAACAGAATTGAAACAGGAATATGACATAACAGGGAAATTACTGTGCTTATGCTGCGTAACATTGAAGGAGACACAGGCCCAAAACAAAGTGTGCCCAGATCAATGCTTTTCTCTCTCAAAGACAGGAATGAATATTGAGATTTCATTTCAATATTGCTCACTCAATGATTTCAAAAAGAAAACGCGGTTTGAACTGGATGCTCCGCTGTTTCAAAATGAGGTTTTATTGCAAACGACTTGAATCACTGACTTGTTTTCTTTTTATACTTATTGCTTCGGAGAAGAGAATGAAACATTAGTGCTCTGGAAAAACTAGGGAATGTGGTTATCGGTATCTGCTACAAACCCTTTTGATCACATTGAATTCCATCGGACTTCTCTACGTATAGTAGTCAGATGTTTGACAACTCCAAACAAGAAAGACTCCAGTTATTTCATACTTTGTTTCCAAAACCGATTTAGCCAGATGAAAAAGAAGGCTCTATCTTGATGCCTGA
This sequence comes from Ctenodactylus gundi, assembly GCA_004027205.1. Classification (NCBI taxonomy): domain Eukaryota; kingdom Metazoa; phylum Chordata; class Mammalia; order Rodentia; family Ctenodactylidae; genus Ctenodactylus; species Ctenodactylus gundi. The sequence continues at coordinate 35,351 of PVKB01005961.1, forward strand.
CTTGGCGAAATATTCATTGATTCGAACACAGGGTTAAGCCTTCAGATCATTCATAGCTGTGTGAAAGATGCGATCTAGTTTTGCATTTTTACTTGTTGCCCCAGTTCAGGATATTTAGGGCTTTATTAATGGAAATCAAAACAACAGTGTACAAGATGAAAAGGCCTGAAGAATGTAGTTTTAATTACCTCATGCAAAACTACTTGAACCCAGTGAGTTCTAGCAGATTACTCCATGCGCTAAATACTGTAGTTTTAATTTTCGTGTTTTTCAAACTTGAGACTCTGATTCTTAGCTAGTTGGCGTTTAGAACTGTATTGGTAACATAGAAGTGGATGATCTCTCTTGCTTCCTCACTAGAGAGAAAGAAATGTTAACTATACACTCTGTTTTTTAAGCTTGCTTTTCAAGGAAAAGTATATATAGAATAGATAATAATTATTTCTTTTTTATATCTCTGGCCTCTATTCCGAATGTCTTCAGTACTACTCCCTGACGTGAAATCAACACTATGAAAGAAATGTTGTGGGCTACTCTTTTTCATCCCTGGTAAAAACTCATTTAAACGCCTGAGTTCTAAGGGATTTCCTCAAGTAGTAAATTCCGTATTTTGAATATTTCCCTTTCCATACGAGAGAAATACCAGTCATTAGCTACTTTGCCGATTTTCAGAACTGTCTGAGTAACAGAAATGAGAGCTCTAACTTGATTCTTCACTCGTGCAAACAAATGATTAAATAGAGGCTCTTTTTTTCAGGCCTTCATTTCTTTGGGAAGCATGTAAAAGATACAAGGAAATTTCCCTGTTCCCGCTGTGGCCAGAATTCCATACGTGTTCTCTTTTCTTCTCTGCAATGAAAGCAACCCTGAAGACGGTTCGAATAGTTGGGGAGTTTTCTTAGTATCTGCAATAATCCATTTCAAAGCATGGAATACTATGGGATTTCTCCTTGTAAAGACAGTGATTTTGAAAATCCTGTTTCCCAAGACACAGAACTTCCAGTTCTTAACGATTTGGTCTACTATCAAAAGTTAATGAGGAAAATGAACATTAAGGTTTTGAGTCCCTCAAAAACATTCCATACTGTCTTTTCAAATAATGAATATTTATTTTCTGAGAATGGGAACTTTTTACAGTAAAATCCAATAGGTATAGATTCACCATTTCTTTTCACAAAAATTCCCCAATTGCCATGTCCGTTGAGGAAGAGAACATCCAATATGAACGTGTCATCCTCACTAGGCAAGAAAAGTTGTTGGTAAATCTGTACATATTCCTTTGCTAAGTTAAATGCTGATTGTTGTTGCTCATTCCATTCAAAATCTATTGCCTTTCTTGTCACTTTATATATTGGTTGCAACAGTACTTGCATAAATGGCATATGCTGTCTCCAGTATCCAAACATTCCTAATCTTTGTGCCTCTTGTTTATTAGTTGGACCTTTGAGACCACGTGTTTTATCTATTACTGAGAGTGGAATTGCAGGGCCTAAAGTGGACCATGTAACTCCTAAAAATTTTACCTGTTGGGCTGGACCTTGGACTTTATCTGGATTAATTGTCCAACCTTCCTTTGTAAGATTCTCTATGAGAACGTGCAAGGTGTCCTGTACTGTTTCTAGGTCTTTTCCTGCTATTAAAATATCATCTACATATGTTTTTACTAGGACTGTGGGTGGTATCAGGTCCCATCGGATGGTTGCGGTGATGGCCTGGTGTGCTATGATTGGGCTATTTTTATATCCCTGTGGCAATCTATTAAACCTGTACTGCTTATTATTCCATAAGAAGGTTGTAATTTCTCTGGATTGTTCATCTAATGGAATGGCAAAGAACATATCCGACAAATCTATTGTGGCAAAAACAGTAGGATTGAACCTATGAATCTCAGAGAATATAGTTTCTATATCTGGTAACTGTCCTCTCATTGAAGGTGTTAAGTTGTTAACCTGTCTATAATCTACAGTAAATCTGTATTGATCATTTGGTTTTCTAACTGGCCAAACTGGGCTGTTATAGTTAAAAGAGTTGGTAGGTTCTATAATATCTTCCTTTAATAATTTCTGTATGGCCTCTGTCACTTCTTGATGGACCCCTTTCAGTGGATATTGCTTAGTAAATGTTGGAGGTGTTTTTGGCAATATGATGGGAGTTATTTTTAACTGAGCTATCATACTGTATAGTGAGATATCTTTAATTCTTTTTACAGGTAACCAATTAGGAAAAATCTTAGGTATCCAATCCATCCTTAGGATGATACATGGTACATTACTCATTAATGCTTTGCCTGTTATTTCTGATCTATCATATAATTTAATTTTAATGGTAATTTCTTGAGCTAAAGTAATGCCTCCTATACCTTGAATTTGGGTATTTGCTTTTGTTTCACTTATTGGCCATAAATTAAGAATCGTACATTGACTACCTGTGTCTCCTAATAGTGTGACTGAACGTTCCTGTCCTTTAGCTAGTCAATTGTATATGGGGCCTGTTGTCATTCTCCGGCCGTAAGATGGCACTGATATGGCACTTTGGAACGACAACCTTGGTTGGTTTGGTTGGAACTGCCTCCTGATCTGTTGGTATAGGTTGGGAGGTTGGTCTTGGTTTGAAAACTGCGTTGAGGCCCATTCGCTTGAGATTGCTGTCGGAATGGAGTTTGGGGACCATTCCACGCCCTGATCTCGTTTTTTGGTAAATTTATCCTATTTCTTGTTGGTCCATAACCTCTATTTCTCCAAGTACTCTGGTCTCTGGGATTATTTTGGATTTGAAACTGGTAGTAATCCCCTGCACAGCTTCCTCCATAGCGTCGTTTTTGGCGTTTATTTCCTATTTTGAGGTTGCTAAATTGGGTGGCAAAGGTTAGCACTCTTTGTCCCTGTAATTCTCTTGCCTGCCTTATGTAACCTATGGCATCTTCCACCATGTTTATAGCTGCCAATGCTGTCATAAGTGGCATTCTGAGGAGCGGTGGGGCTCCAGCTGGTGTTAAGGGGGCTGCCTTTGGGGTTGGTATTGTATTATACATCATGGCAGTGACTCCTAACTTCCTTAAAATTCTTATGGCATCTTCTAAGGTTTCCCATTTACTTGATGCTTCGAATTGGGTCCAATCAATATTTGGGAAGGCACGTACCCATGCCATTTTGACCCAGTCCCATAGACTAAAATCCTGTTCTCCTACAACTTCTTCAATACCATTTTCCAGTTCCTGAAATATAGCAGAGTTTTCTATAATGCTTTTGAGTTCATTCATCTCATGTCTATTTAACCTAAGAGTAGAAGCACCTTTGTCCCAGATCTTTAGTAAGTATTCTACATCTCTACTCTCCTGTTGGAAATCCTGCTTTAAGTGTTGGAGCTCCGAACGAGTTAGTGATTTTTGCTCCATTTCTAGACCAATGCTGTGATCTCCAGGGGTTCTTCTCCCTGGGGTCTGTATTTTAGTAACAATTGATGGGCATGCCTGTTTATTGTCTATATCCTTAACTAGGTCGTGCAAAAAAGGATTTTTACTTTTTTGGACTGCTTCCATTACTAATCTTTTCCCTTTCATCCTGTCTGCATCTATGTCATCTATCGTTTTAACAAAGATAGCTGGTATTTCCTTCTTGGGTGCGCGGGCCAAGATAGGTTCTACCACCTCTGGGTTAGTGAGAGGTATTTCTATATTTGTTCCTTTGGTATAATTTGGACGTTTTTCCTGAACTATTTTTTCACATGTCCTCCAATCTGATTGGGGTCTGCGTTCTTTAGTTTCCCCTTTTTTGGTACCACTTTTTAATTGTAGACAACATCTTATTCTAGCTGATATATTCTATCTTAATATTACAACTTATAACTACAACTATGAACTATAACTATGACTTTATAAACTTAACTTGTCCTAAATTGATTCCTATAGAGGGAAGATCGAATAAACAAGAGTTAATAATTTCCTATCTTAACACTACCATTTATAATTACAAACTATGACCGCAACTTTTAAACTTAACTTGTCCTAAATAACAAGCAGACATGGAATAAGCAAGAGCTCAATAACTTGTTTATATTACTATATTCTCTGTTTAATCCAATTGATTAGCTATAGCTTTCTAACAAGTAATGGGATATTCTTATATCCCTGGCGCCTAAGGAGATCAACCTTCCTTTTTTGCCAATTCTTCCTGTCTACCGGTAGGAAACACACCAAAGAAGGGTTCTCAACTTGCTTATTCAACAATTAAATTTAGGGTAGCTAGTTTTCTTTAATTTGGGAGGTCTCTTATATTTTAATCTTAGTTATTTTATAATCCCCATAGAAAAGTTAGTACTACTGTCTTAAACTTATCTAAATGCATATACATACACATTAAGCAACCTTGTCTGTCCAATGCATGCACATACACATTAAGCAGCCTTATCTGTCTTATACTTACATAAACACATATACCTACACATTAACCAGCCTTATTTATCCTGTACATCTATAAATGTATATACATACACACTAACCAGCCTTATCTGTCCTATACTTCTATAGACGCATATACATACAAGTTAACCAGCCATATCTGTCAAAAAGAGAAGGAAGAGCGCCAGGTGCTTTCCTTTTTAATAAATTTTTTTGGCCACAGTGTGGCGTTATAATTCAAACTGTTAATTTGTTTTTTAAAGAACATGTCCCCCTATTCCTCCCTAGCTAAGGGTAATAGTAAATCTTATATGGCCAATGGGTTCATCCTTCTACGGGTTGAGTCCGGTTGAGATAGAGCGGCAAGCCCACCAGGACAAGGGAATAGGACAATGCGTTACACCCCCTTCCAGTCTTCCTCCAGCTCCGGCGAATGAGCCTGAGTTGCCTTATTGAAGTTTCGCACATCGACCTATCCCCAGCCTAGGAGAGACCCCCATCACGACCACTATCTTTATACTTTGTGTTAACCCTAACATTAACACTGTCCTTAGGTTTCCCCTTCACCGAAACCTCAAACATAACATCCTCATTCTTAGGCCTAATACTAACCCTAACCCTATACCTAACACTGTCTTTATCCTCACATTAACCTAACCCAAACCCTAACACTATCAATATCCATACATTAGGCCAGTCCCTCTCAATAAAATATTCGTCCATATAAATAGGGGTAACCCTAAAACTAACACTAAAATTGTCCTTAGGCTTGACGCTTACTTTAACCCTAAGACTATCCCTATCATTAGGTTTAACAGTAACCCCTAATCTAACACAATCCTTAGGCTGTACGCCCTTACCCAAAAGAAAACATTAAGCCTACCTTTATGATGAAGCCTAACTTTAACACTATTCTTGAGCTTAGGCTCACCCCAACCCACAACTGACACCAACCTTAACGCCAACCCTAACCCTAAACATAACCTTAACCCTAATCCTAAAACTAACCTTAACCCCAACCCTAAACCTAACTCTAACACTAAATCTGTCCTTAAACCAACACTAACCCTAACCCTAACGCTCACCTCAACCCAAATCCTAACCACAATTTCAAACCTAAACCTAACCCTAGCCCTAAGAATTGTAGCTCCACCCTAACCCTACCTCAAACCCAACCACAACCCCAAACCCAACTCAACTTTATCCCTAATCTTAAACCTAACTCAAATTCTAACCCATCCTCAAGCCTAATCTTAACCCTAACCCAACCCTAACCCTAAACCTAAAGCTAAACCCAAGCCCAGTCCCAACCTCAACCCCAACACTAACCATAATACCAACCCCAATCCAAGCCCTAACTGCAACCCTAACCCTAACCTTATTAGTAACACTAACCCAAACCCTATCAAAAACTATCCCAAAATATGACCCTAACCCTACCTCTAACTCTAACCCTCAACCCCAACCCAACCATAACCCAAACCCTAACCTCCACCCTTACACTAACCCCAAACTCAACCGCAACCCCAACACCAAACCCAACTGCTACCCTTCCCCAACCCCAACCCTAACCATAACAATAAACCCTCCCGTCCCCCTAATTTTAACCCTAACCCTAACCTTAAGTCTCTGCTGTTTGGAAAACACAAGTTTAAATCACCTGACTTCCATACTCTGAGAAATTTCATACAATTCACTGCATCTAAGTGTTTGTGTGAAGTACTGAAAACAACACTTGGAAGCTTTTCTTGTCTTCCATCGTGTTGTCCTCATGGCAGGGAGTCGCACAGACCACATTCTTAACAGAGTCAAGTATAATAGGGAAAATTACTTTTTATCTTCAACATGCTTTTCACAGAAACTCAGGGCTCAAACAGATAGTGTCTAGGGAAACCTTTGCTTATACCTATGTCAGGAATCAAAGTATTGCGTTCGTTTCAATATTGCTCAGTCAGTGTTGGAAACGGACAAGTTGGTTCGAACTGGAGTCTCTGTTGTCTGGATAGAGGAGTTTTAAACCAATCGGATTTAGTAAGTGGCGAAATGCCAGAGAAATCAAAACTTTTCTATAGGTACTCGCCAACTATCAGGTACTCGCCAACTTTACCTGGCTTGTATAGGTTACAGCTCATCTAGGGGGTAGAACAAAACATATTCTGAAAAGAGGCAACAAGGTCATTCCTTGGTGTCTTTGTGAGGTTCTGTAGGTGTCTGTAATGAGGTTCTGGGAACAAAACAAAAAAAATTTTTGGTCTTTTCTAGTGTTCTCATGTCAGGGAGTGGAACAGAACAGTTTCTGAATAGAGACAACAAGTATAGCAGGGGAAATGACTTCGTATTCTCGACATCCCATTGAATAAAAAGGTTTAATGCAGATGCGTCATGAATCACCAAGGTGCTTTCTTTTCAATGATGCTTGCTCAGAGAAAACCGTAGGGAATGCAGCCTCTGTTGTTCAGACAACAGGAGATTTTAAACATCCAATCCTAGTAAAAAGAGGATTCCCAGAACTAAGTGCGTTTAAAAGGGTTATATGAGGTACTATCATCAGCACTCTCCATTCGTTTTCTAAAGTGGTGTTCTCCTTCTCAGGAGTAAAACAGTATTGAGTCTGAACTGGGGCAAGTAAAACAGAAATTTCTTCGTATCTTCTACAAGAATTAGAAATACATGCAGAATAAGATTGTACTGGAAGAAAAGGACGCTTCTCGATTTCAGGAAATAAGATAGAGCTTTCCTTTCCATTTTCCTCATTAACTTTTGATAGTAGACCAAATCGTTAAGAACTGGAAGTTCTGTGTCTTGGGAAACAGGATTTTCAAAATCACTGTCTTTACAAGGAGAAATCCCATAGTATTCCATGCTTTGAAATGGATTATTGCAGATACTAAGAAAACTCCCCAACTATTCGAACCGTCTTCAGGGTTGCTTTCATTGCAGAGAAGAAAAGAGAACACGTATGGAATTCTGGCCACAGCGGGAACAGGGAAATTTCCTTGTATCTTTTACATGCTTCCCAAAGAAATGAAGGCCTGAAAAAAAGAGCCTCTATTTAATCATTTGTTTGCACGAGTGAAGAATCAAGTTAGAGCTCTCATTTCTGTTACTCAGACAGTTCTGAAAATCGGCAAAGTAGCTAATGACTGGTATTTCTCTCGTATGGAAAGGGAAATATTCAAAATACGGAATTTACTACTTGAGGAAATCCCTTAGAACTCAGGCGTTTAAATGAGTTTTTACCAGGGATGAAAAAGAGTAGCCCACAACATTTCTTTCATAGTGTTGATTTCACGTCAGGGAGTAGTACTGAAGACATTCGGAATAGAGGCCAGAGATATAAAAAAGAAATAATTATTATCTATTCTATATATACTTTTCCTTGAAAAGCAAGCTTAAAAAACAGAGTGTATAGTTAACATTTCTTTCTCTCTAGTGAGGAAGCAAGAGAGATCATCCACTTCTATGTTACCAATACAGTTCTAAACGCCAACTAGCTAAGAATCAGAGTCTCAAGTTTGAAAAACACGAAAATTAAAACTACAGTATTTAGCGCATGGAGTAATCTGCTAGAACTCACTGGGTTCAAGTAGTTTTGCATGAGGTAATTAAAACTACATTCTTCAGGCCTTTTCATCTTGTACACTGTTGTTTTGATTTCCATTAATAAAGCCCTAAATATCCTGAACTGGGGCAACAAGTAAAAATGCAAAACTAGATCGCATCTTTCACACAGCTATGAATGATCTGAAGGCTTAACCCTGTGTTCGAATCAATGAATATTTCGCCAAGTCAGGCATCAAGATAGAGCCTTCTTTTTCATCTGGCTAAATCGGTTTTGGAAACAAAGTATGAAATAACTGGAGTCTTTCTTGTTTGGAGTTGTCAAACATCTGACTACTATACGTAGAGAAGTCCGATGGAATTCAATGTGATCAAAAGGGTTTGTAGCAGATACCGATAACCACATTCCCTAGTTTTTCCAGAGCACTAATGTTTCATTCTCTTCTCCGAAGCAATAAGTATAAAAAGAAAACAAGTCAGTGATTCAAGTCGTTTGCAATAAAACCTCATTTTGAAACAGCGGAGCATCCAGTTCAAACCGCGTTTTCTTTTTGAAATCATTGAGTGAGCAATATTGAAATGAAATCTCAATATTCATTCCTGTCTTTGAGAGAGAAAAGCATTGATCTGGGCACACTTTGTTTTGGGCCTGTGTCTCCTTCAATGTTACGCAGCATAAGCACAGTAATTTCCCTGTTATGTCATATTCCTGTTTCAATTCTGTTCTCTTTCTCTTTCTAAGCTGAGACCTTACCCTTAATTTTAACCCAAACCCTAACACAAAAACAGACATCTCGTTTCTTATCTATTTTGTCAGATTCCCAAATTGAGTGAGCAACATTTTAATGACAGCTCTATCTTGATTCCTTACTTGTGAAAAAAAGCTGTGCACTGTTTAAGGCTTGTTTCACTGAAAAGCACGCAGAAGATTCAAAAACTTTTCCCGGTTGACTTGTTGCTTCTTTTCATTATATATGCCTGAGATGAGAACACAACTGTAGAAGTTAAGAAAAATTGGCAGGTATTTTTTACAACAGAGACTCCAGTTCTAATCAATTTGTCTCTTTCCACCTCTGAGTGAGCGCCATTGAAATGCAGACAGAATATTGATTCTTGACTGGAGGAAACACAGATTTAACTATACGCGCTCTTTTTTACGCCTGATTTTCATTGAAAGGCATGTATAAAAAACAATTTTCTTGTTGCCTCCGTTCTAAATGTGTTCTGTTCTATTCCTGACCTGAGAACAATTCAATGACAGAAAAACTGGGGATTGTTGCTTTTGTTCTCATACAAACACATTAAAACGCATTGAATTCTAGAGAATATGTCCATGTACCTAATCTATTAGTATTAATACTCTTGTTTTCCTAAGAGAGACTCCGGTTCCTAGCTAAATAGTTCCCAAACGGTGTGAGTGCCAGTGAAAGAAAAACGCGATCGTTTTTCCGGACTTGGTGAAAAAAAATTCAATTAGACACACTTTGTTTGCACGCTGTGCGTAGTTAAGTGCAAGTAAGAGTCACTGACTCGTTCTTTTGTTATACTTGTTGCTTAAGAGAAGAGATAAAAAAGGCTGTACTCAAGAAAAACTGGGGTATGCGGTTATAGGTATCTGCTACAATTCCTTTTTATCGCAATGAATTCCGTCGTACTTCTCCATGTACTGAACTGAGATGATTGACAGCACCTAGTCTCCCAACGAGAGACTCCAGTACTTTTTCCATAACCGTGTAAGCCCGATGTAAAATAAAGATCTATCTAAATTCCTGACATAGAAATGAGTCACTTATTCCCACAAACTCAGAGTTAAGGCTTCGGTTCATTCACCCTATTTTAAAAGACACGATGTAGTTTTGAATTTGTACTTGCCCTTCTTCCGAATATGTTTGCCTTTATTCATGGAAGTAAGAACAACACGCAAGATTGAGTCACTGCCTTGTTTCCCGCTGCTTATGAAAAGAGAACGAAATGTCAGTATTCAAGAAAACCTGGGGAGAGTGGTTATGGGTATCTGCTACAAAACCTTTTCAAAGCAATGAATTCCATCGGATTTCTCCATGTACTCAAATGGACAAGTCTTAGTCTCCAAACAAGACAGACTGCAGTTTTTACCTAACTTGCCCGTTGTCAGTGCTAGTGAAGGAAAAGCGCTATCTTGTTTCCGGACTTGGTGAAACATACATTTAGACACACTTGCGTAAGACACGGACATATTTTACTGTTATTCTTCTGAGAAGAATAAAAAGGGCTGTACTCTAAAAAAGTCGTGAGTGCCGTTATCGATATCGCCTTCAAACCCTTTTAATAGCATTGAATTCCTTCGTATTTCATGTACTGGAGAAATCTTATTCTCCCAACAAGAGAGACTCCAGTTCTCAAATAATTTGTTTCCAAAATCGAGTGAGCCCGTGGTAAAAGAAAGCTCTATCTAGACTTCTGACTTGGCAAACAATCATGGATTCGGAAGCACTCAGTGTTAAGCCTTCCTTTCACTCATAGTCCTGTAAAAGACAGGATGTAGCTATGCATATTTACTTGTTGTCCCAGTTCAGGATCTGTTTGACTTTGTTCCGGGAATTGACAACAACACGCAAGTAAGAGACACTGACATTTGTCCTTGTTATAATAGTTGCTTATGAGAAGATGTCCAGAGCACAGGTAGAATGTCGAGAGTAGAATTGCAGACATTGGTATGTATGGCATGAGGACTACAAAGAGAAGCAAACCCATATTAAGTGCAATAAAGTAAATTGCTGGAAACTGCCTAAAGCTCTGTACAATACTGATAAGTTGTGAGCCACCTGCGTGTGGACCCTGTGTGACGAAATCGCTATCTATAGCCTGCGAACAAAGCCCTTGTATGATCGATAACCAGAACCCCATGATTGATAACCAGAACCCCTGTCCACCTGCGTGTGGATCCCGATACAGTCACTATCCTTAGCTTGCGGGCATAAAAATAGTATATGAACCGTTCTTGTCCTAAGCTCAGTGTCGAGGTAGGAGTCACAGACTCTGAACGCAGGACACGCGTCTTGCTCCTCGTCTCCAGCCTCCTCGCTTCCCGAACGCGAGACTACACCTCCTCGCGTCCCGAGAGCGAGACCCCGTGGAGAAGGAGTGACTGTCCAGCCACGGACTGGCGAGCCCTGGACAAGCTCATTTGCGGGTCGGCTGTGTCGCCGGTAGTCAAGAACACGTCGCACGGTGAGCATAAGGGACCCAGGACGGGAACAGTTTTAAGAGGCAGAACAACGCTTGCTTTCCTGCTAAATTAATTAATTGATCGATTTATTATGGCTTGATTTGAGAATTGGATTGACTGCTTGTTGTGTGAATAAAAGAACATCTCCAAGGTAAATCCATCTGCCTCTGTCCTGTCTGTCTCCTCTTACCGAGTCCTCGCGACAGAAGAGAACGAAATGGCAGTATTCAAGAAAAGCTGGCGAGTGTGATTATCTGTATCGGCTACAAAACATTTTGAAAGTATTGAATTCCGTCCGACTTCTCCACGTACTGAAGGCAGATGTTTGAGAACCAGTCTACAAACAAGAGATATTCCAGTTCTTACATACTTTGTTTCCAGAAACGATTGAGCTTGTTGGAAAAGAAAGCTCTATCTTGATTCCTGACTTTTGGCGCAATATTCATTTATTCGGACAGAGCGTTTAGCCATCGGTTCATTCAGAGTCTTGTAAAAGATACGATGTAATTTTGCATTTTAAATTGTTGCCCCAGTTCAGGTCCTGTTTGAATTTATTCCTGGAAATGAAAACAACAATGTAGATGAAAAGGACTGAAAGTTGGTATTATTTAGTTCTTCATACAAAACTACATGAACACTTTGAGTTCTAGGAGATTTCTGCATGCACTAAATTCTGTAGTTTTAATTTTCCTGATTTTCCAACTGGAGACACATAATCATAGCGAGTTTGCTTTTAGAAGTGTGTGAGCAATATAGAAATGGTAGTTCGCTCTTTATTCCTCATTAGGGAAAAAACTCTGTGTTTTAAGTTTGCCTTTCATAAAAAAGCATGCAGAGTATAAACAATAATTATTTCTTTTTTATATCTGTTGTCTCTATTCAGAATGTGTTTTGTTCTACTCTCTGACGTGAAAGCAACACTATGAAAGTAAAGCTGTGGGGTGCTGTTTTGCATCGCTGGTAAAAACTCATTTAAACGCCTGAGTTCTAAGGGATTTCTCCATGTAGTAAACTCCATATTTTGAATACTTCCATATTCTAAACGAGAGAGACTCCAGTCATTAGCTACTTTGCCTCTTTTCAGAACTGTGTAAGTAACTCTAACTTGATTTTTCATTCAGATAAACAAATGTTTAAATAGACGCTCTGTTTTTCAGGCCTTCATTTCTTTGAGAAGCGTGTAAAAGATACAAAGGAATCTTCCTGCTCCCCTGTGGCCAGAGGTCAGAATGTGTTCTCTTCTACTGGCTGGGTTGAAAGCAACCATGTAGTCGGTAGGAATAAGTGGGAATATTTTCTTAGTAGCTGCAACAATCCCTTTCAATGAACGGGATATCTCTCAGTAAACAATGAGAGTGATTTTATAAATCCTATTTCACAAGTCACAGATCTTCCAGTTCATAGCGAACTGGTCTGTTATCAAAAGTGAGTGAGAATAATAGAAAGGAAAGCTCTATCTTAATTCCTGAAATCGAGAAGCAACCGTTTCTCTCTATGCACTTTGTGTTAATTCTGCATATATTTCAAATTAATCTAGAAGATACAAACAAATTTCTCTGTTTTTACTTGCCGCAGTTCGGACTCTATAATGTTTTTCCCCTGGGATTGAGAAAACCACTTAGGAAAACGATTGGAGACTGTTGAACTCAGTACCTCATGGAAACCCTTTTAAAAACACAGAGTTCTGGGAATCCCTCTTTTACTAGGAGTGGTTGTATAAAAACACCTGTTTTCTGAACATCAGAGGCTGCAATCCCTACCGGTTTCTCTCTGAGCAATCATTGAAAGGAAGGCACAATGGTGATTCCTGACGCTCCTGCTTTCAACCCACGTTTTATTCAACAAATACGACGTCATTTCCCTGTTTATACTTGCTGCCGCTCTGCAGAAAGTGTTCAGTTCCAATCCCTGAAATGAGAAAACTGTAGAAGAACAGAAAATTTTTAAAGTTTTGTTCTCAGAACATCATACAAACACCTCTCAAATCATTACGTTCAATGGAATTACTCCAGGTACTGAAGTGAGGTGTTTGAAAATTGTGTTTTCCAACAAGGGAGACAGACTCTAATTCTGACAGAGTGAGCAACTTTGAAGTGAATGCTCTGGCTTCATTCCCTACTTGGAGAAACAAACATGTGTGCAGACGCACTGTTTCAGTCCTGCGTTTCATTCAAACATGTAGCGGATAGGAAAAAATTTCTCTGTTATAGGCTTTGCGTCTGCACAGACTCCGTTCTCGTTTACTTTCTGAGATGAGACCTAACCCTAAGGCTTAACCCTAACCCAAAAAACCTAAGCCAAAAAACAGACATTTGACTTCCTATCTACTTTGTTGTGTCTAAGACTGAGTGAGCAACCGTGTAGGAGAAGATTCATATTGATTCATGATTTGGGGGACCCAAACATGCCTGCTTTATATTCAAAAGCATGTAGAAGTTTCCAAGGAATGACCCTGTTACGCCTGTTGCTTCTCTTCAGGGTATTTTTTGTTCTACTGCCTGAGATGAGATGTAGCCTGTAGAAGTCAAGTAATGTTGACGAGTACCTGATAGAAACCCAGGGAAAAGTTTTGATGCCTCTGACATTGCTCCGTATACGAAAGGCAATTGGTTTAAAACGCCTCTATACAGAAAACAGAGGCTCCAGTTCGAACCAACTTGTTTGATCTTCAGCACTGACTGAGGAACATTGAAAGGACAGCTTCTTTTTCATTCCTGACTTGGAGAAGGAAACGCATTGATTGTTTTAGGCCTGTTTTTCCTTCAATGTTATGCAGCCTATACAAAGCTATTTCCATATTGTGTTAGTTTCCTCTGCTCAGATTCTTCTCTTTCTCTTACTGAGCTTAGAGCTTAAACCTAATACAAAAACAGACAGCTCATTTCTTATCTATTTTGTCTCTTTCTAAAACTGAGTAAGCAACCTTGTAATGAAAGCTTTATCTTGATTCCTTATTTGGGGAAGCAAAACTGTGCACATTTTGTCTTTTTTCACTGAAAAGCATGCAGAAGATACAAAAAAATTTTTCTGGTAGACTTTTTTGCTTCCTTTCATTATATGTTCCTGAGATGAGGAAAAACTCTAAGAGTTAAGAAAAAGTGGCAAGTGTTATTACAACAGACTCCAGTCTTAACCAATTTTTCTCTTTCCAACTCTGAGTGAGTTCCATTGCAATGCAAGCAGAATATTGATTCATCACGGGAGGAAACAAAGATTTTAACTAGACGCTCGGTTCCTCACCTGCATTTTATTGAAAGGCATGTGGAAGATAGGAAGCAATTTTCTTGTTGCCTCCGTTCTAAATGTGTTCTGTTCTACTCCCTGACCTGAGAACACTACAATGAAAGTAAACCTGGGGAGTGCCGCTTCTGTTCCCATACAAACCAATATGAACGTATTGAGTTCTAGGGGATAGGTCCATGCACCTAATGTAGTAGATTTAATACTGTTACCCAAACAAGAGAAACTCCGTTTCTCTTGATAAATTGTCTGTTCCCAAAACTGTGTGAGAGCCAGTGAAAGAAACCCTCTGTCTTCTTTCCGGACTTGGTGAAAAGAAAACATTTAATTAGACACACGTTGGTCGTTGTGCATAGTTCTAAAACAAGTATGAATCACTTACTTGGTCCGTTGTTGTACTTGTTGCTTATGAGAAGACAGCAGAACGGCAGTAGTCAAGAAAATTGGGGAGTGTGGTTATCGGTATCTGCTACAAAACATTTTGGAAGCATTGAATTCCGTCCGACCTCTCCATGTACTAAAGTCAGATGTTTGACAACTCCTAGTCTCCAAACAAGAGAGACTCCAGTTCTTAGCTAACATGTCCGTTTCCCAAACCGTGTAAGCGCCAGTGATTGAGAAGCGCTATCTTGTTTCCCGACTTGGGGAAGCATTCATTTAGACACACTTATTTTTGAAGCCCGTTTGTAGTTCAAAAGCAAGTATAGGACACGGATATATTTTCTGGTTATACTTGTTTATTCTGAGAAGAAAAGAAATGGCAGTACTCTAGTAAAACTGGGGAGTGAGGTTATCGGTATCTGCTACAAACCCCTTTGATAGCATTGAATTCCTTCGTACTTCATGTACTGAACTCAGATGCTTGACACCACCTATTCAGTCTCTCTTCCAGAGAGACTCCAGTTCTAAATAATTTGTCTCTTTTCAAAATCGAGTGATCCCGTGGTAAAAGACAGCTCTATCTAGATTTCTGACTTGGCAAACAATCATGGATTTGGAAGGACTCAGTGTTAAGCCTTCGTTTCATTCATAGTCCTGTAAAAGATAGGACGTAGCTGTCCATTTTTACTTGTCCCAGATCAGGATGTGTTCAGCGTTATTCCTGGAATTGAGAACAACAAGCAAATATGAGTCAAGGACTTGTTTCCTTCTTATACTTGTTGCTTACGAGAAGAGAACGAAATGGCAGTATTCCAGAAAAACTGGGCAGTGTGGTTACCGGTATCTGTTACAAAAACTTTTGACCGCATTGAATTCCGTCGGACTTCTCCATGTCCTGCTCAGAAATTTGATAACTCCTATTCTCCAAACAAGAGAGACTCCAGTTCTTACATACTTTGTTTCCAGAACCGTTTGAGCAAGATGGAAAACAGCTTTTTCTTGATTCCTGACTTGGAGAAATAGACATGGATTCAGACAATATTCTCGCTCGGGCCCTTTTGAGAGTGTGGATTTACTTCAGGCTATGGATGTCCCTCAGGCTAGCTGTAACCTGAAGGAGAGTGTTAGAACTAAGCTTAAGACTAGTGCTGGGTCTCCCGTGCGTATTAGAGTTAGGATGAGGGCTTGGGCTGTGGCTAGGCTTGTGGTTGCCGTCAGTGTGAAGCTTGAGGTCGTTGTCACAATTTGGGTTAGTTATTAAGGTTAGAAAAACAGCTGAGGAGAGCAGGACATGCTGAAATTGAGGCTTGTGTTGGCTTTCTGACTAGTTTTCTTTTGGGGGACAAATGAAGGGCTAGCGTTAGGCTAAGAAATGGAATCTGGGCTGGGGTTATGGTGGGACTTCCGGCTATAGCTAGGTCAACTTTGATGCCTAGATTGTGATGCAGTTCAGTTGTTAATGATAGGGCCAGGGCTCGTGTTCAGGTCAGGTATATTGATGTGCTTAGGGCAAGGGGCAGGTGGAGCTTCAGCCCTAGTATTGGCGCTCTCGGTCTTTTGAGATTGTGTTTGCTACAGGACTATGCATGTGCCCCTTCCAAGCCTGAACGTGAAGGGGAGCATTAGAAAAAAGCTTAAAACTACGTCTGGGGCTCCC
This sequence comes from Ctenodactylus gundi, assembly GCA_004027205.1. Lineage (NCBI taxonomy): Eukaryota > Metazoa > Chordata > Mammalia > Rodentia > Ctenodactylidae > Ctenodactylus > Ctenodactylus gundi. Next base: position 51,794 of record PVKB01005961.1, read on the forward strand.
ATGCATATTAGAGTTAGGATGAGGGACCAGGATATGGCTAGGCCAGGGGTTCCCGTTAGTGTGAGGCTTGAGGTCGAGATAATCTCTTGGGCTAGTGATTGTGCATTCCCAACGGTAGAAGAACAGCTGAAGAAAGAACGACCAGTGCAAATTGGCGCTAGTTTTGGGTTTCTCAATAGTTTTCTTTTCGAGGCCAGCTGGAGGGCTAGAGTTAGGGTTAGAAATGGAATCTCTGCTAGGGTTAGGGTCAGGGCTCCGGCTATAGCTAGGCCAACTTTGATGCCTTGGTTGCGAAGCAGGTCCACGGTGAATGTTAGGGCGGTTGCTCTGGTTAGGGTCAGGTTTATTGCTAGGCTTGGGGCAATGGAGAGGTGTAGTCGCAGCCCTAGTATTGGAGCTCAGGCCCTTTCGTGAGTGGGGATTTGCTTCAAGGCTATGGATGTTCCACTGGCTACCTGTAACTTGAAGGAGAGTGTTAGAACTAAAGTTAAGACTACGTCTTAGGCTCCGGTCAGTATTAGAGTTAGGATGAGGGCCCGGGATATGGCTAGCCTTGGGATGCCCGTTAGTGTGAGGCTTGATGTCGTGGCCATATCTTGGGCTAGTGTTTAGGCAGTCTTAAGAGTAGAAAAACAGCTGAGAAGAGCAGAATATCCTGAAATTCAGGCTAGAGATTGGTTTCTCACTAGTTCTCTCTCCGGGGCCAGATGGCCGGCTCGGGACGACATTAGAAATGGAATCTGGGCTAAGGATGGGTTAGGGCTATGGCCATTGCTAGGCCAACATTGATGCCTAGGCAGCGTTGCAAGGCCTTGGTGAATGTTAGGCTAGGGATTCGGGTTCGTGTCAGGTTTATTGCGAGGCTTGGGGCAAGGGGCAGGTGAAGCCTCCACGCTAGTATTGGAGCTCTGGGTCTTCTGAGACTGTGTATTTGCATCAGGGCCGCTGGCTAGCAGTAACATGAAGGGGCGTGTTAGAACTAAGCTTAAGAGTAGGTCTGGAACTCTCGTACGTACTAGAGTTAGGATGCGTGCCCGGGATATGGCTAAGCCTGGTGTTCACCTTAGTGTGACCCTTGAGGACCCGGTCAAATCTTGGGTTATTCTTTAGACTGTCGTAAGCGTAGAAAAACAGCTGAAGAGAGCAGGACATGCTGAAATTGGAGCTAGGGATAGGTTTCTCACTAGTTTTCTTTTCGGGGCCCGATGGAGGACTAGGGTTAGGGTTAGAAATGTAATCTGGGCAAGGGTTAGGGTTAGGGCTCCTGCTACAGGTAGGCCAACTATGATGCCTAAATTGCTATGCAGGTCCAAGGTGAATGTTATGGCGAGGGTTCGGGTTCAGGTCAGGTTTGTTGTAAGGCTTGGGGCAAAGGGCAGGTGTGGCCTCAGTCCTATTTTTGGCGCTCTGGGTGTTTTGAGTGTGTGTTTTTATTTTAGGACTATGGATGTGCTGCCAGCTAGCGTAACGTTAAGGAGAGTGTTAGAAAAGAGCTTAAAGACTAGTTCTGGGCCTCCCATGAGTATTAGAGTTAGCATGAGGGCCCGGGGTATGGCTAGGCCTGGGGTTCCCGTTATTGTGAGGCTTGTGGTAGAAAGGCAGATGAGGAGAGCAGGACAAGTTGAAATTGGTGTTAAGGATGGGTTTTACACGAGTTTTCTTTCGGGCCCAGATAGAGGAGTGGGGTTAGGTTTAGAAATGGAATCTGGGCTAGGGTTAGGGTTAGGGCTCCGGCTATAGCTAGGACAACCTTGATGCCTAGGATGCGATGCAGGTCCATGGTGAATGTTAGGGCAGGGATTCGTGTTGGGGTCAGGTTTACTGCAAGGCTTGTGGCAAGTGGCAGGCGTAGTGACAGCCCTATTTTTGTCGCTCGGGCCCATTTGAGAGTTTGGATTTACTTAGGGTCTGGATGTGCCGCTGGCTAGTGGTAACATGATGGAGAGTGTTAGAACTACGCTTAAGACTAGGTCTGGGGCTCCCTGCGTATTAAAGTTAGGATGAAGGCTTGGGATATGGCTAGGCCTGCGGTTCCTGTTAGTGTGAAGCTTGATGTGATCAAACTTGGGTTAGTGTTTAGGCAGTTCTAAGGGAAGAAAAACTGTTGAGGAGAGCAAGACATGCTGAAATTGGGGCTAGGGATGGGTTTCCCACTACTGTTCATTTCGGGTCCAGATGGAGGCCTAGGGTTAGGTTTAGAAATGGAATCTGGGCTAGAGTTAGGGTTAAGCCTCCAGCTATAGCTCACCAACTTTGATGCCTAGGTTGCGGTGCAGGTCCATGGTGAATGTTAGGGTCGGGATGCGGGTTCGGTTTAGGTTTATTGCAAGGCTTTGGTCAAGGGGGAGGTGTAGCTGCAGCCCTTGTTTTGGCATTCGGGCCCTTTTGAGAGTGTGGATCTCCTCCAGGGCTATGGATGTGCTGCTGGCTAGTGGTAATGTTAAAGAGAGTGTTAGAACTAAGCTTAAGACTAGGTGTGGGTCATCCGTGCATATAAGCGTTAGGATGAGGGTCCGGGATATGGCTAAGCCTGGGGTTCCCATTAGTGTGAGGTTGGAGGTCCTGGTCAAATCTTGGGCTAGTGTTTAGGCAGTCCTAACAGCTGAGGAGAGGAGGACCTGCTGAAATTGGGGCCAGGGATGGGTTTCTCAATAGTTTTATTTCGGGGCCAGATGGAGGGCTAGTCTTAGGGTTAGAAATAGAATCTAGGCTAGGGTTAGGCTTAGGGCTCCCGCTATAACTAGGCCAAGTTCAATGCCTAGGTTGCGATTCAGGTCCATTGTGAATGTTAGGGCGGACGTTCGGGTTCGGGTCACGATTTTTGCAAGGCTTGGGAAAGGGGTTCGGGTTAGAGTTAGGGTTAGGGTTAGGGTTTAGTGTTTGGGGTTGGGGTTGGGGTTAGGGTTAGGGTTAGGGTTTGGGTTTTTGTTAGTGGTTAGGGGATTAGGGTTAGGGTTAGGGTTAAGGTTTAGGTTCAGAGTTAGGGGTAGGGATAGGGTTAGGGATCAAGTTTAGCTTAAGGGTGAGGGTTAGCGTTAGGGGTAGTGGTAACGGGTGAGGGTTAGGCGTAAGGGTTAGGGTTAGGGTTAGGTTTGGGGTTAGGGGTTAGGGTTAGGGTTAGTGGTCAGGATCAGGGTTAGGGTTTGGGTTAGGGTTAGGGATTTGGGTTAGTGTTAGGGTTACCGTTAGGGTTATGGTTCAGGTTAGGGTTAGGGTTATGTTAGGTTAGGTTTAGTGTGGTTCAGGTTAGGGTTAGGGTAGGTTAAGTTAGGGTTAGGCTTAGGTTTAGGGTGAGGATTGGGACAGGGTTAGGGTTAGGATTAGAGGTAGGGTTAGTGTTAGTGTTGGAGTTTGTGTTAGGGCTAGGTATAGGGTTAGGGTTACTTACTTTTAGGGTTAGGGTAAGGTTAGATTAGGGTTAGAGTTGGGGTTAGGGTACGGTTTTTGGTTAGCTTTAGAGTTAGTCTTGGGTTTATGGTTATGGTTAGGGGTAGGTTAGGGTTTGATTTGGGGTTGTGGTTGGGGGTGGGTTTCTGGTTAGGGTTAGGGTGAGGGTTGGGTTTAGGTTTGGGGTTAGGTTTGTGTGTGGGTTTTGGGTTGGTGTTTGGGTTAGGGTTCGAGTTTGGTTTAGGTTTATAGTTGGAGCTGGGGTTTTTGTTAGGGTTAGATTTAGGGTTAGGTTTAGGGTTTATTGGTGGAGTTAGGTTTATGGCTAGGGTTATGGTTTCGTTAGGGTTGGATTTGGGTTTTTGGTTTGGGTTGTGGTTTGGGTTAGGTTTAGGTTAGTGTTAGGGTTAGCATTGGGGTTAGGGTTGTGACTGGGTTTGGGGTTTTGGTTTGAGTTAGGGTTAGAGTTAGGTTTTGGGTAATAGTTGGGGTTGGGGTTTGTGTTAGGGTTAGGTTTAAGGTTAGGGTTAGGTTTAGGGTTGCGGTTAAGTTTAGGTATAGGATTAGGGTTAGGCTTAGGTTTAGATTAGTGTTGGATTTGGGGTTAAGGTTGGGCTTGGGTTTCAGGTTAGGTTTAGGGTTAGGGTGGGTTTAGGGTTGGAGTTAGGGTTGTGTTTTGGTTTGGGGTTTAGGTTTGAGGTTGCATTTTGGGTTCGTGTTAGAGTTAGGTGTAGGGTTATGGTTGGGGTTGGGGTTTGTGAAAGGGTTAGGTTTAAGGATAGGGTTTGGTTTAGGTTTAAGGTTAGTGTTAGGGTTAGGTTTGGATTTGGGTTTCGGGTAGGGGTTAGGGTTAGGGTTGGGATTAGGGTTTGTGTTAGGGTTAGGGTTAGGTATAGCGTTGTAGTTGGGGTTGGGTTGGGTTTGGGTTTTGGATTAGGGTTAGGGTTAGGGTTGGGTTTAGGTTTACGTTTAGGGTGTGGTTAGGGTTGAATTTCGGGTTGGGGTTAGTCCCAGCCATAGCCCTAAATCTAGGGACTAAGGTTAGGGCTAAGTTTAGGGTTGAGGTTAGGGTTAGGGATAGGGCCTGGGCTTGGGTTAGGATTAGGGCTATGGCTATGGCTATGGCTAGCCTTAGGATTATAGCTAGGGTTATGGCTAGGGTTTCTTTTAGGGCTGTGGCTAAGGCTAGGGTTAGGGCTAGGTTTAGGGTAAGGGTTAGTGCTAAGGTATGGCCAGGGTAAGGGCTAGGGCTAGGGCTAGGTTTAGGGTTATGGTTAGGGCTATGGCTAGAGTACATCTAAGGTTAGGGCTAGGAGTAGTGCCAGGGTTAGGGCTAGGGTTCGTACTAGGGCTAGGGTTAGGTTTAGGGCTAGGGCTAGCCCTAAGGCTACGTTTTGGATTAGTGTTAGGGCTACAGCTAAGGTTAGGTCTAGGGTTAAGTTTATGAGGAGGGGTAGGGCTAGAGTTAGGGTTAGGGCTAGGTCTAATACTTGGGCTAGGGTTAGGGCTAGGGCCAGCATTAGGGTTGACATTTGAGCTAGGGCTAAGTCTAGGGTTAGGGCTAAATTTAGGGTTAAGGTTAGTGTTAGGGCTAGGGATAGGACTAGTGTTATGGTTAGGGCTAAGGCTAGGGCTAGGTATTTGGCTAGGGCTAGTGTTAAGTTTAGGGTTAGGGCTTGGGCTAGGTCGAGTGCTAGGGTTAGGGTTAGGGCTAGGGCAAGGCTAGGTCTAGGTTAGGGTTAGGGTTAGGGCTGGTGTTCGTGCTGGGGTTGCCATTGGAGTTGGGTTTGGGGTTGGGGTTAGAGATCAGGTTAGGGTTAGAGTTAGGTTTAGGGTTAGAGTTAGTGTAAGGTTTATGGTTAGGTTAACGTTTAGGGTTAGGTTTAGGGTTCTCATTTTTGTTGAGGTTGGGGTGGGGGTTGGGTTTGGGGTTTTGGTTAGGGGAGTGTTAGGATTAAGGAAAGGGGTAGGGTTAGGTAGGGCTAGGGATGTTTTCACTGTTAGGGTTAGGGCTAGGACTGGGGTTAGGGTTAAGGTTAGTGCTAGGACTAGGGTTAGGGCTACAACTATGATTAGCTCTAGGGCTAGGGTTAGTGCTAGGGGTAGGCCTAGGGTTAGGGCTAGAGTTAGGGTTAGTTCTATGGCTAGGGATAGGTTTAAGTTTGTTAGGGCTAGGGGAAGGCTAGGATTAAGTCTAGAGCTAGGGTTAAGGTTAGGACTAGGGATAGGGCAATCGCCAGGGTTATTGTTAGGGCTAGGGCTAGGGTTAGCATTAGGGTTCAGGTTTTGTTTAGGGTTAGAGCTATGCTTAGGGTTAGGGTGAGGTCTAGGGTTAGGGCTAGAGCTAAGGCTAGATGTTGATTTAGGTTTTGGTTTAAGGCTAGGTCTAGGGCTAAGGCTAGGGTTAGGGTTAGGTTTTAGGGTTAGGGTAGGGGTAGGGGTAAGGCTAAAGCTGGGGCTTGGGTTAGGGCTAGATCTCAGGCTAGGGAGAGGGTGATGGCTAGGACTTTGGCTAGGTCTAAGTTTAGATTTCGGGTTAGGGCTCGGATTTGGGTTAGGGTTTGGGTTAGGTTTAGGTTTAGGATTAGCCCTAGCCATCGCTTTTGCCCTAGCCTTAGCCCTAACCCTAAACATATCCCTAGACTAACCCCTAGTCCTACCCCTAACAGTAACTATAGCTCTAGCCCTAGCCCTAGCCTTACCTCAGCCCTAGCCTTAGTCCTAACCCCAACCTTAACACTATCTCTATCCTTATCCCTATCCCTAACCCTAACCTGAACACTAAACCTAGTCCTAAGTGTAGCCCTAGACCTAGCCCTAATGCTAACCCATATTCTAGCCCTAGCACTATTCCCATCCCTAGTCATAACCCTAGTTCAGTTCTAGCCCTAGCATACCGCAGCCATAGTCCTAGCCCTAGACCTAACCCTAAACGTAACTCTAGCTCTAGCCCTAAACCTAATTCTAAACATAGACCTAGCCCTTGCCCTAGTATTAGGCCTAACAGCAGATCTAGCCCTAGCCCTAGACCTAACCCTAACCATAGCCCTAAACCTAGCCTTAGCCCTAGCCCTAAACCTAACACTAACCCTAGACCTAACCGTAAATCAAACCCTAAACCTAAAGCTAAACCTAGCCTTTGCTATAGCCCTAACCCTAACCTTAATCCTAGTCCTAGTCCTAGCCCTTTCTCTAGCCCTAGGAATAACAGCAGATCTAGCCCATGCCCTAGTCCTAACAATAACCATAGCCCTAACTCTAGCCCTATCTCTAGCCATAACCCTAACACCTACCCCAGACCTAACACTAAATCAAACCCAAAACCTAAATTTAGCCCGAGCCCTCGCCATAGCCCTAACCCTAACCTTAACCCTAGTCCTCCTAGTCCTAGCCCTAACCCTAACCATAGCTCTAGCCATAGCCCTAGCCCTAGACCTAGTGATAGCCTTGCACTAGCCCTGGCCCTAATAATAAACCTAACCCTAGCCACTAACGCTAGCCCTAGCCTTAGCCCTACCATAACCCTAAACCTAAACCTAGCCCTAGTCCTAGCCCTAGCCCTTGCCCTAACCCTAGCCTTAACCTTACCGACAGTCCTTACCCTAGACCTAGTCCTAGCCCTAGCCCTAAACCCTAACCCTAACCCTATTCTTCCCCCATCCCAAGCCCTAACAATAACCCTTGCGCTAAACCTACCCCTGGCCCAAGACCTAGGCTCACTGTAGCCCTAGCCTTAAACCTAACCTTAAACCTAGCCCTATCCCTATCCCTAGGCCTAGCACTAGTCCTAGCCCTAGTCCTAACCATAATCCTAACACTAAAACATAACCATAATGGTCACCCTAACCATAGACCTAACCCTAGCCCTAAACCCTAACCCTAACCCTAACTCTAGCCTTAGCACTAGCACTAAACATAACCCTAGCTTTAGCCTTAGCCCTAGCCCTAGAACTAGCCTTGCACTATCCCTATCCCTATGCCTAACCCTATCTCTAGACCTACCCCTAGTCCTAACCTTAATCCCAAACCTCACTCTAGCCACAGGTTTAGCCTTAGCCCTAACCTTAATCCTAAACGTAGGCCTAGCCTTAGCCCTAGCTCTAGCCCTAGCAATACACCTAGCCATAGCCCTAACCTTAATCCTAGACCTAGCCTTAGCCCTAGACCTAGCCTTGCCCAATCCTAGCCCTAGCCCTAACCCTAACCTCAACCCTAGAACTAGCCCTAGCCCTAGCCCTAACCCTAACCCTAGCCCTAACCGTAGCCTTAACGCTAACCCTAACACCAACTCAAGCCCTAACACTAGCCTTAGCCCTAGCCCCAGCTGAAACCCTAGCCCTAGCAATAGCCCTAAACCTAACCCTAACCAAAACCTAGGCCTAACCCTAACCGTAACACTAAACCAAGCACTAGCCCTAGCCCTGACCCTACATCCTAACACTAACCCTACCTCTTGCCCTATCCGTAGCTGTAACAATAATCCTAACCCCAACCTTAGGCCTAGCCTGAGGTCTAGCCTTCCCGTAGCCCTAGCTCTCACCCTAAACTTAACCCCACAACTAGCCCAAAACCTAGCCATAGCCATAACCCTAGATGTAGCCCTAGCCCTAGCACTCACCCCAGCACTAAAGCTGACCCTAACCATAGCCCCAACACAAACCCTAGCCCTAGTCCTAACTCTAAACCTAGCCCTAGTCCTAGACCTAGCCCTAACCCTAATACTAAACCTAGCCCTAGCCCTACCATTAATCCTAGCTCTAACTCTAGTCCTAGCCCTAGGCCTAGCTCTAACCCTAGCCGTGGCCCTACACCTAGCCCTTACCCTAACCATAGCCCTAGCCCTAGCCCTAGCCCTAGCCCTAGCTCTTGCCCTAACTCTAACCCTACTCCAAACACTAGCCCTAAACCTAAACCTAACACTAACCCTAGCCCTCGCCCTAACCCTAAACCTTAACCTTAACCTTAACCATATCCTTTGCCCTATCCTTATCCCTATCCATAACCCTAGCCCTAACCCTAGCCCTAGCACTAGCCCTAGCCCCAGTAATAACCCTAAACCTAGCCCTAGCCCCAGACATAGCCCTAACCAAATCACTAGTCCAAGTCCTAAAACTAACACTAATCCTAAACCTAGACCTAGCCATAACCATATTCCTAGTCCTAGTTCTAACCTTAACCCTAGCCCTAGCCCCAGCCCTTTCTCTAGTCACGGACCTAACCCTCACCAAAGCCCTAGCCCTAGCTCTAACCCAAGCCATGGCCCTAATAATAAACCTACCCCTAGCCCTAGCCCTAGCCCAAACCCTAGCTCTAGCCCTAAACCTAGCCCTAACCTTAGCCCTAACTCTTGTACTAGACCTAGCCCTGGCCCTAACCATAGCCTTGCCATAGCTCTAATGCTAACCCTTAAACTAACTCTAACCCTAACCTTAACCCTAGCCTTAACCCTAATCCTAGCCCTAGTCCTAGCCTTAACCTAGGCCTCGGCCCAGTCATAAACTTTACCCTAGCCCTAGATCTAGCCCTTTCCCTAGCAATACCCCTAGACCTTGCCTTAGCTTTAACCCCAACCCTAACCCTAGTCCTAGTCCTAGCCCTAGCCCTAACCTAGTCTTAGCACTAGTTGAAAACTTTACCTTAGCCCTAGATCTAGCCCTTTCCCTAGCCCTAAACCTGGTCCTATCCCTACCCCTGACAATAACCAAGCCTTAGCCTTACCCCTAGCCATTACCCTAGCCCTAGTGCTAGCCCTAGGTCTAACCCTAGCCACAGCCTTAGACCGAGCCCTTGCCCTAACCGTAAACCTACTCCAAACACTAACTCTAAACCTAACCCTAACCTTAAAACTAACACATGCCCTGGCTCTCGCCACAACCCTAAACCCTAACCCTAACCCTATCCCTTACCTTATCCCCAGCCCTAAACATAACCCTAAGCTGAACCCTAGTCATAGCGCTAGCCCTAGTCCTAATCCTAACCCTAAACCTAGCCTTAGCCCTAGCCCTAACCCTAGCCCTAGCCCTAGCCCTAGCCCTAGCCTTAGCCCTAGCCCTAACCCTAGCCCTAGCCCTAGCCCTAGCCCTAGCCCTAACCAAATCCCTAGCCCTAGCCCTAGCCCTAACCAAATCCCTAGTCCTAGCCCTAGCACTAACTCTAATTGTATACCTAGACCCACCCCAAACCCTAGTCCTATTCCTAGTACTAACCTTAACTCTAACCCTAGGCCTAGGGTTAGCCTTAGCCCTAGTCCTATACTTAACCCCAGTCCTAGCCCTAGCCCTTTTCCTAGCCCTAGACCTGACCTTCATCCTAGCCCTAACCCTACCCATAGCTCTAGCCCTAGCACTGGTCCTAATAATAATCCTACCCCTAGCCCTAGGCCTAGCCCGAGCCCTAGCTCTAGCCCCCAACCTAGCCCTTGCCCTAGTCCTAGCCCTAGAGCTAGCCCTAGCCCTAACCCTAGTCCTAGCCCTAGCCCTAGCCCTAACCCTAGACATACCCCTACCCCTAGCCCTTCCCCTAGCCCAAGCCCTAGCCCTAGCCCAAACCCCAGCCCTAACTGTAGCCCTAGCTCTAACCCTGGCCCTAGCCCTAGCTCTAGCCCTAAACCTAACACTATCCCTAGACCTAGCCTTAGCTGTAACTTAAGAATCTCCCCCTAATCCTAACCCTAGACCTAGGCTTAGCCCTAGCCCTAACCCTAATCCTAACATTTAAACATAGCCATAATGGTAACCCTAACCATAGCTGTAGCCCTAACCCTAAACCCTAACCCTAGCCCTAGCCCTAGCCATAGCACTAGACCTAAACATAGCCCTAGCCTTAGCCTTACCCTTAGCCGTAACCTTAATCCTAGCCCTGACCCTAGAAACGGCCTTGTGCTAGACCTAGACCTAAGCCTAGCCTTAGCCCAAGCCGTAGTCCTAGCCCTAACCTTAACAGTGATCTTAGCCCTGGTTTTAGCCCTACCCCTAACCTTAATCCTAGCCCTAGCTCTAGCCCAAACTCTAGCCCTAGCCCTAGCCCTAGACCTGGGCTTGCCCAACCCTAGCCCTAGCCCTAACCCTAGCCCAAACCGTTGCCTTAAAACTAACCCTAACACCAACGCAAGCCCTAGCCCTAGCCCTAACACTAGCCCTAGCCCTAGGCCAAGCCATAAACCTAGCCCTAGCAGTAGCCCTAGTCCTAACACTAGCCTGCTCCTTAACCCTAGCCCTAGCCATTGCCCTAGCCCTTAACCTAGCCCTAAACTTAGCCCTATCCCTAGCCCAATCCCTAGCTATAACAATAAACCTAGCCCTAACCCTAACCCTAGTCCGAGACCTAGCGCTTCAACTAACCCTAGCTCTAACCCTAGTACTTGCACTAAAGCTAACCTCACTCCAAACACTAGCCCTAAACCTAACCCTAATCCAAGCCCTAGCCCTCGCCCTAATCCTAAACCCTAACCCGAACCCTATCCCTTGCCCTATCCTTAGGGCTAACAATAACACTAGCCCTAACCCTAGCCCTAAACCTAATTCTAAACCTAGCCCTAGCCCTAGCATTAGCCCTAAACCTAACCTTATCCCTCGCCCTATCCCTAAGCCTAAACATAACACTAGCTCTAACCTTAGCCCTTTGCTTCGCGCTAGCCCAAGCCATAGACCTAACCCTAAACCTAGCCTTAGCCTGAGCCCTAGCAAGAGCCCTAACCAAATCCCTAGTCCTAGCCCTAGCCCTAGCACTGAAACTAACTGTATACCTAGACCTACCCTTAACCCTAGTCCTATTCCTAGTCCTAACCTTAACCCCAACCCTAGCCCTAGTCTTACCCTTAACCCTAGTCCTAGCCCTTTCCCTAGCCCTAGACCTGACCTTCATCCTAGCCTTAGCCCCAGCCATAGCTCTAGCCCTAGCCCTAGCTCTATCCCTAAACCTAGCCCGAGCCTTAGCCCTAGCCCTAGCCCTAGCCCTAGCCCTAGCCCTGATCCTGAACCTAGTCTTAGCCCTAGAACTAGCCCTAACCCTAACCCTAACCCTAATCCTAAACCTAACCCTGGCCCTAATAATAAATCTACCCTTAGGCCTAGCCCTAACCCTAACCCTAGCCCTAGCTGTAGCCCTAAGGCTAACTCTTACCCTAATCCTAGCCCTAACCCTAACCCTAGCCCTAACCCTAATCATAGTCCTAGTCCTAGTCCTAGACCTAACCCTAACCCTAGCCCTAGCCCTTAGCCCTACCCTAACCCTAAACCAAAAACTAGACCTAGCCTTAACCCTAAACCCTAGCCCTAACCCTATTCCTCCCTCTATCCCTATCCCTAACCATAACCCTTGCGCTAAACCTACCCCTGGACCAAGACCTAGGCTTGCTCTAGTCATAGTCCTAGCCCTAACCTTAAAACTATCCCTATCCCTATCCCTAGGCCCAGCACTAGTCCTAGCCCAAACCCTAGCCCTAGCTGTAGCCCTAGCTCTAACCCTAGCCCTAGCCTTAGCCCTAACTTAAAACCCTCCCACTAACTCTAACCTGAGCCCTAGCCCTAACACTAATCCTAACACTTAAAACCATAATGGTAACCCTAACCATAGCCCTAGCCCTAAACCCTAACCCTAACCCTGGCCCTAGCCTTAGCCCTAGACCGAGCCCTAGAACTAGCCTTGCACTAGCCCTAGCCCTAGCCCTAGCCCTAGCCCTAACCCTAACACTAGCTCTAGCCCTAGCCCTAGCCCTAGTCCTAGCCCTAACCCTAACCCTGACCCTAGCCCTAGATTTAGCCCTAGCCCTAACCCTAATCCTACACCTAGCCCTAGCCGTAGCTCTCGCCCTAGCCCTAGACATAGCCTTGCCCAAACCTAGCCCTTGCCCTAACCCTAACCTTAACCCTAGCCCTAGCCCTAACACTAAACCTTGCCCCAACCATAGCCTTAACCCTAACCCTAACACCAACCCAAGCCCTCGTCCGAGCCCTAACACTAGCCCTAGCCCTAGCCACAGCTGAAACCCAAGCCCTGGCAATAGACCTAGTCCCGACCCTAGCTTGGGCCCTAACCCTAGCCCTAACCATAACCCAAACAAAAACCTAGGCCTAACCCTCACCTTAACACTAACTCAAGCCCTAGCGCTAGCCCTGACCCTAAACCCTAACACTAACCTTAATCCTCACCCTATCCCTAGCTGTAATAATAATCCTAGACCCAACACTAGGCCTAGCCTGAGACCTAGCCTTGACCTAGCCCTACCACTCACCCTAACCTTAATCCCACCCCTAGCTCAAAACCTAGCCATAGCCATAACCCTAGACATAGCCCTAGCCCTAGCACTCACCCCAGCACTAAAGCTGACGCAAACCCTAACCCTAACACAAACCCTAGCCCTATCCCAAGCCCTAATCCTAAACCTAGCCCTAGCCCTAGCCCTAGCCCTAACCCTAGTCCTAGCCCTAAGCCTGGCTCTAACCCTAGCCTTGGACCTACACCTAGCCCTTACCCTAGCCCTAGCCCTAGCCCTAACCCTAACCCTAACCCTAGCCCTAGCTCTTGCCCTAACTCTAACCTTACTCCAAACACTAGCACTAACCCTAACATTAACCCAAGCCCCAGCCCTAGCCATAACCCTAAACCCTAACCCTAAACATATGGCTCGCCCTATCCCTAGCCCGAACCATAACCCTAGCCCTAAACCTAGCCTTAGCACTAGCCCTAGCCTTAGGCCTAACCCTAAACCTAGCCCTAGCCCTAACCGAATCTCTAGTCCATGCTCTAGAACTAATGCTAACCCTAAACCTAGACCTAGCCATAACCCTAGTTTAGTCCTAGTCCTAGCTCCTAACCTTAACCCTAGCCATAGCCCCAGCCCTTTCTCTAGCCCTAGACCTAAACCTCACCATAGCCCTAGACTTAGCTATAGCCCTAACTCTGGCCCTAGCCCTAGCCCTAGTTCTAGCCCTAGCCTTAACCTAGTCCTAGAGCTCTAGTCATAAACTTTACCTTAGCCCTAGATCTAGCCCTTTCCCTAGCCCTACCCCTAGCCCTTGCCCTAACCCTAACCCTAATCCTATACCTAGCCCACATCCTACCTAGCAATAGCACTAGTCCTAACCCTAGTTCTATCCCTAGCCCTGACAATAACCAAGCCTTAGCCTTACCCCTAGCCATTACCCTAGCCCTAGTGCTAGCCCTAGGTCTAACCCTAGCCATAGCCCTAGCCCGAGCCCTTGCCCTAACTGGAAACCTACTCCAATCACTAACCCTGAACCTAACCCTAACCTTAAAACTAACGCAAGCCCTGGCCCTCACCAGAACCCTAAACCCTAACCCTAACCCTATCCCTCACCCTATCCCCAACCCTAAACATAACATTTGCCTGAACCGTAGTCCTAGCTCTAGTCCTAGTCCTAGCCCTAACCCTAAACTTAGCCTTAGCCCTAGCCCTAGCCCTAACCAAATTCCTTGTCCTAGCCCTAGCCCTAACCCTGTGTACCTAGAACTACACCTAACCCTAGTCCTATTCCTAGTCCTAACCTTAACCCTAACCCTAGCACTAGGGCTAGCCCTAGCCCTAGTCCAAACCCCAGCCCTAGCTGTAGCCCTAGCTGTAGCCCTAGCCCTAGCCCTGGCCCTAGCCCTAGCCCTAGCCCTAGCTCTAGCCCTAAACCTAACACTATCCCTATCCCTAGCCTTAGCCCTAACTTAAAACCCTCCCCCTAACATTAACCCTAGCCCTAGGCTTAGCCCCAGCACTAGCCCTAATCCTAACACTTAAACATAACCATAATGGTAACCCTAATCATAGTCCTAGCCCTAACCCTAAACCCTAACCCTAACCCTAGCCATAGCTGTAGCAGTAGCCCTAAACATAACCCTAGCCTTAGCCCTATCCCTATCCCTAATCCTAACCCTGACCCTAGCCCTAGTTTTAGCCCTACCCCTAACCCTAATCCTAAACCTAGCCCTAGCCATAGCCCTAATTCTAGTCATAGCCTTAGTGCAAACCTAACTCTAACCCTAAACCTAACCCTAACCCATAACTCTAATGCTAAATGTAACCTTAAACTTAAACTTAGCCCTAACCCTAGGCCTAGCCCTTATACTAAATACTAGCCCTAACCCTAGTCCTAGCCCTAAACCTAAAACTAATTATAGCTCTAGCAGTAAAACTAACCCTAGCCCTAACCATAGCCTTAGCCCTAACCCCAGACCTAACCTAACACTAGCCCTAGCCCTAGTCCTAGCCCTAACCAGATCACAAGCCCCAGCACTAGTCCTAGCCTTAACTCTAAATCTAACCCTAAACCCTACCATAAACCTAACCTTAACCCTAATAACACCTAACGCTAACCCTAACCCTACACCTAAACCTAACCCTAGCCATAGCCATAGTTCTAGCTCTAACCCTAGCCATAACCCTAGCTCTAGCCCTAACCTTAGTCATAACCCTAACACTAGACCAGGCTCCATCCCTAGGCCTTACCCTAGCCCTGGATCAAGCCTTAACCATAGCCCTAGCACTAGAACTAATCCAAACCCTAGTGCTATTCTTAGTCCTAGTCCTCGACCTTGCCCTAACCCTAGCAGTAGTAATAGCCCTAGCCTTAGCCCTAGTCCGAGCTCTAACCGTATCTTTAATCCTAGGCCTAACCCTGACATTAACCCTAACCCTAAACTGAAACCAAGGCCAAAATATTCCCTAACTTTGACACAGTATTAACCTTAACCCCTAAAAACCTAACTATGACCCTAACCCTATCCCTAACCCTACCCTATCCCTAACCCTAGCCCCAACACCAACACCAAAGCAAACCGCAACACAATATCCAAACCTAAACCTAGCTAGCACTAACCTTAACCTAACATAAACCCTAACCCAACCTCTAAATCCAACTCGAAAACAAAACCCTAAACACAACCACAACAGCAAACCCAACACCAACCACAATCCTAACCCCAATTCTAAAACCAAACCAAAAACCACCCCAGTCCCACCCAAAACCCAGCACTATGCCTAAACATAACCCTAACATTAACACAAATAGTCACCCCTACCCGAACTCTAACACTAAACATATCCCTCAACATAAAACAAAACCTAGCCCTGGCCCTAACCTTAAATCCTAACCCTAAACCTAGCCCTAGCCCAGCCCTAGCCCTAACCATAACATTAGCCATTGTCTTAAACCTAGCCCTAGCCCTAGCCCGAACCCTAACCAAACCCTAGCACTAGCCTAACCCTTAGCCCTCGCCATGAACTTAGACCTAGCCCTAACTCTAGCCCTAGCCCTACAGCTAACCCTAACCTTAGCCCTGGACCTAGACTTAGCCCTAGCCCTAACACTTACCCTGGTCTTAAATGAAGCCCTAGGCCTAGCCCTAACGCTACCCACAACACTAGCCCTAAAACTAACCCTAGATCTAGACCTAGACCTAACCCTAGTCCTAGTCTTAGCCCTAGCCCGCACCATAGCACTAGCCCTAGTGCTAACCCTGGTCCTAGTCCTAGCACTAGCCCTAGTCCTAGCCCTAGCCCAAACCCTAACCATAACCCTAGCCCTAACCCTAACCCTAGCTCTAATCCTAAACCTAACCCAAACTGTAAACTGAAAACTGGGCAAAAAATTTTCCCAGCTTTGTCACAATACTAATCCCAATGCTAACCCCTAAAACCCTAACCCTAAATGTAAAGCTAACCCTAAACCTAGCACTAACCCTTACCATAAATCTAACACTAACCCTAGCCCTAGCCTGAGCTCTAACCCTAAATATTGACCAGAAACTTAGCCCTAACCCTTGCCAAAGCCTAGCCCTAACCCTAGACCTAACCCTAGCCTTAGGCCTAAACCTTGCCCTAGCCCTAGCCCTAGCCCTAGCCCTAGCCCTAACCCTTGCCCTAGCCCTAGCCTGAACACTAACCATAGCAATAGGCCTGGCCATAACCCTAGACCTGGCCCACATTCTAACCCTAGCTCTTGCACTAGCCCTAGCCCTAAAGCTAGACCTAGCTACAGCCCTCGCTTTAGAACTAGCCCTAGCCCTAGACCTAACCATAGCTCCAGCCTAAACCGTAGCATTAAAGATAGAACTGGCCCTAGCTTTAGCCCTGCCCCTAGCCTCATCCCTAGCTCTAGCCCTTACCCAAGCCCTTGCCCTAACCCTAGATCCACCCCTAACCCCCAGCCTTAGCCTTAAACCTAGTCCCAGCTCTAGCCCTAGACTTGTCCCTAGCCCTAACTCTAAACTGTAACCTAGGCCCAAATTTTCCCTAGTTATGACTCAATACTAACCCCAACCCTAACACCTATAACCCTAACCCTAACCCTAAACCCAACACTGACCCAAACCCACACCTCAACACAAACACCAACACTAACCACAAGCATTAACAACAATATCCCCAATCCTAACCTTACCCCCAAACCCAACCAGAATCCTAATTCTAACTCTAACCCTAACCCTAACCCAAACCCAAACATAACCCTAAACCTAACCCCATTCCCAAACCCAAACCGAACCCCAAACACCAACCTAAATGCCAAACCTAATCCAAATCCCGACCTGAAACCCAACCCCAAACCCTAACCCTAAACCCAACCCTACCATTTAACGGAACACCTACACTAACCCTAACCCTAAAAATAACACTAAACCTAACCCTGTTCCTAATCGTAACCCTAACCTCAACCCTATCCTTAACCTTAACACTAACCCAACCCCAACTCAATCTTAACCCTACCCATAACCCTGACCTTAACTATACACCCTACCCTAACCCGAACTCTAACCTTAACCCAAATCCATACATGACCCTAAGAGTAACCCTATACCCAATCCCAACCTTAACCCTAATACCAAACTCAACCTCAACCCATCACCAAACTCAAAATATAACACTAACAATAACCCTAACCCAAACCCTAACCTCAACCTCAACACCAATAACAACCCCAACCTAACCCCAATACCAACAATAACCCTAAACTTAATACTCACCCTAACCCTTACCCTACACCATCCCCAGCCCTAAACCCCAACCTCAACTCCAACCCAAACCCTAATCCTAGTCCTAACACCAACTCCAACCACAAAGTCAACCCCAACCCCAACCCTAGCCCTAATCCTAAACCTAAGGCCAACCTTAACCCTAACCGTAACCACAACCTCAAACCTAACCCCAACCTCAATCCCAGCCCTAACCCCAAACCTAAACCAAATTCTAACCCTAACACTAACCCCATCCCTCACATTTATAATCGGCATCAATTAAAACATAGACCAAAATATAGGTCTACGTTTGATCCAAGTACTAAACCTTACCTAGCACTAACATGAATCCTAACCTAAACCTAACCCTAACCTATTCCTAACCATAACCCTTGATCTAACCCATACACCCAACCCTAACCCTACCCATACACTAACCCTAACCCTATCACTCACATTCATGATGGCCCTAAACTGAAACATATACCAAACGGTAGACCTAGCTATGACCCAAGTACTAGCCCTAACCCTAACTCTATACCCCTGTATCTTAACACTAGCTCTAACCCTCTTTAAATAGACCCGTTGTTTCTGGCGTGCATTTCATTGAAAAGCATGTAGAAAGTAGCAAGTAATTTTCTTGTTTCCTCTGTACTGAATGTGTTCTCATCCACTCCCTGAAGGGAGACAGCACTATGAAAGAAAAAGTGGGGAGTGTGGCTTTCATTACCACACACAGACCCACTTAAATGCATTGAGTTCTAGGGCATTTCTCCCTGTAGCCAATTCAGTAGTTTTCATACATCTCTTTTCTGAAGAGACTCCAGTTCTTAGCGAAATCGTCTGTTTCCAAAAGAGTGTGAGCATCACTGAAAGGAACGGTCTATCTTGTTTCCGGACTGGGTGAAACATTCATTAAGACACACTTTGTTCAAAGCCTGTGCGTAGTTCAAAAGCAAGTAGAAGACACGGCCGTGTTTCCTTGTTATACTTATTGCTTAGGAGACAAGAACGAAACAACAGTATGCAAGAATAACTGGAAAGTGGGATAATTCCTTCAGACTTCTCCAGGTACTGAAGTCAGATGTTCGACAACTCCTCGTCTCCAAACAAGAGAGACTCCAGTTCAAAGATACTTTGTCTTTTTCCAAAACCGACTGAGCCAGATGGAGAAGAAATCTCTATCTTGATTCCTGAGTTGGAGAATCAATCATTGACTCAGACACACTCAGTGTTAAGGCTTCGGTTCATTCATAGTCGTGTAAAAGATAAAATGTAATTTAGCAATTTTTCTTGTTGCCCCAGTTCGGGATAAGTTTCGTTTTATTCCAGGAAATGAAAACAACACTGTAGAAGATGAAAAAGACTAAGGAATGTTGTTTTAGATACCTCTTACAAACCCATTTAAACACATTGAGTTCTAGGAGATTTATCTATATAAGATCGGTATTTGAAAACTCCATTTTTCCAAACAAGAGAGAGTTCAGGTCTTACCCACTTTGTCTGTTTCCAAAACTGAGGTAGTGATGTTGAAAAGAATTCTCCATCTTGATTCTTGAATCTCCGAATCAAACATTCATGGGTGTGCACTATTTCTACACAGCGTTTCTTTCAAAAGCAGGTAGTACTATTGTACTATTTGCTTCTGTTCAGAATCTGTTCTCTCTTACTATCTGAGATGAGAGCCCATAGCTAACATTTAAAACAACCACTAACCCAAACCCTAAACAACAAGAAAAAATCCAGACATTTCAGTTTTTACCCATTTTGTTTGTAAAAGTGAGTGAGCCATATTATTATGAACGAACTGTATTGATTCCTGACTTGGGGAAATAAACAATGAACAAGACACTCTCTGGGACATGCATTTCGTTGAAAAGCATTTAGAAGAAAGGTTGTGATTTTCTTGCTTTGTTTTTTGACCTTTTTCAGTACGTAATCCATCCTAGTTCCTGACAGGAGAACAACAGTATAAACACAAAATCTGGGGAGTGTTGCTTTGATTACCTCGTAAAACTCATCAAGATTCTGAGTTCTAAGGGCTTTCTCCACACACTAAATACAGAAGTTTTAATTTTTGTGTTTTTCAAACCAGAGTCTCCAGTTCTTAGCTAGTTTGTCAGCGTTTAGAACTGCAAGAGCGACATTGAAGTGAATGTTCTATCTTGATTCCTCACCAAGGTAAAAAGTTTAACTAAACACTCTGTTTTAAGGTCGTGATTCATGGAAAAAGCATGTAGAGCATAGACAATAATATCCTTGTATTTGTTGCCTCTATTCAGTATGAGTTCTGTCTTACTTCCTGAAATGAAAGTAACACTATAAAAGAAGTGTTATGGTTTGTTGTTTTACATACCTCGTAATAACTCATTTAAATGCGTGAGTTGTAAGGGATTTCCCTATATACTAAATTCCATATTTTTAATACTCCTGTTTTCCAAACGAGAGAATCCTGGCCCTAGCTGTTCTGCCTGTTAATAGAACTGTGTGACTAACTTTGAAATGAAAGCTCAATCTCGATTCCTCACCCAAAGAAACAAACGTTTAAATAGATGCTCTGTGTTTAGGGCCTGCGTTTCTTTGAAAAGCCTGTAAAAGATACAAAGGAAAAGCCCAGTTCCACCTGTTTCCACAGTTCAGAAAGTGTTTTCTTTTACTCACTGAGATGAACACAACACTTTAGACGGTAAGGATATCTGGATATCTTAGTACCTGCAAAAAATCCCTTTCAACGCATTGAATGCCATGTGATTTTTCCCTGTACTTAAGTCATTGATTTTAAAACTCCCGTTTCCCAAGTTACAGACCATCCAGTTTTTTTCCGACTTGGTCTGTTATCAAAAGTGGGTTACCAAAATAGAAAAGAAAGTGCTATCTTGATTCCTGACATCGAGAAACAACCTTGTATCTCAAAGCACTCTGAAGCCTGCATTTATGCCAAATGACTAGAATACAGGAAGAAATTTCTGATTTACTTGTTGCCCCATTTCTGAATCTATTCTGCTTTTCTCCTGGAAATGAGAACACCACTTTAGAACAAGACTGGAGAGTGTTGACTTTAGTACCTCCTATAAACCCTTGTAAAAAAAAACTGATTTCTGGGAATTCTCCTTTTACTAGGATTTGTTGTCCAGTTTCTCTGTTTCCAAAAACAGAGCAGGCAACATTGAAAGGAAAGCACTATGGTGATTCCTGACTGCAGGAAAGAAAAGTTTACAAGCACTGGCTTTCACACCATGTTTTATTCAAAACTATGTTGAAAATATGAAGTCATTTCCCTGGCTATACATGTTTCCTCTGTTCAGAAAGTGTTCTGTTCCACTTCCTGAGATGAGTTCTCTGAATATAGAGGACTAAAAAGGCTTTGAAGAGTTGTTTTGAATAATTTATGCACCTTTCAATGCACTACCTTCTATGGAATTATTCCACATACAGAAGTCAGTGGTCTGAAACTTTTGTTTCCAAACAAAGGAGATTCCAGTTTTTACCTATTTGTCTTTTACGAAATTTTAGTGAGCAACTTTGAAGTGAAAGCTCTATCTTCATTCCTGACTTGGAGAAACAAACATGTATCCAGACCCACTCTTTTTGGTTCAAATTGCGTTTCATTCAATTTATATGTAGCAGATTGTAAGTAATTTCCTTGTTACACTCTTTGCGTCTGTTCAGACTTTGTTCTCTTTTCCTTCTGAGATGAGGTCCTTACTCTAATGCTTAACCTAACCCTATCTCTAAGCCAAAGAACAGACATTTCACTTCCTACCTTCTTTACTGTTTCTAAAACTGAGTGAGC
Source organism: Ctenodactylus gundi (assembly GCA_004027205.1). Taxonomy (NCBI): domain Eukaryota; kingdom Metazoa; phylum Chordata; class Mammalia; order Rodentia; family Ctenodactylidae; genus Ctenodactylus; species Ctenodactylus gundi. The sequence continues at coordinate 72,933 of PVKB01005961.1, forward strand.
AACCTTGTAATGAAAGCTTCATATTGATTTCTGATTTGAGGACCCAAACATTTATCTGGATGCACTCTGTTTTATGCCTGTGTTTTATTCAAAAGCATGTGACGATGCAAAGTATTTACCCTGTTATGCTTGTTACCTCTCTTTAGAGTATGTTTTGCTCTACTGCCCGAGATGAGATCTAACCTGTAGAGTCAAGTAAAGTTGGCGAGTGTTATTTTGAGTACCTGACAGAAATGCTTGAAAAAGTTTTGATTTCTCTGACATTCCTTCATTTATTAAAGGCAATTGGTTTAAAACTCCTTTATCCAAACAAAAAAGACTCCAGTTCTAACCAACTTTGTTTCCAACAATGATGGAACAACATTGAAATGAACACAGTACAGTGATTCCTGACTGGGGGAAACAAAGATTTACCTAGACACTCTCTCTTCGAGGCCTGGGTTTCTTTGAAAAGCATGTCGACGATAGAAAGTAATTTCCCTGTTATACTTGTTGCCTCTGTTAAGAATGTGGTTTGTGCGTCTCCCTGACATGAGAACAACAAGATGGAAGACAAGAAAAGCTTTCCAGTGTTGTTTTCAGTATTTCATACAAGCACCTTTATATGCAGTAAATTCTATTCATTTTCTCATAGTACAAAAGTCAGGTGTTTTAAACTTGTGTTTTTCAAACAACAGGGACTCCAGTTCTTCCTTATTAGTCTTTTTCCAAAACTGAGTAAGTGACATTGAAATGAAAGTTCTATCTTCATTCTGACTTGGAGAAACAAACATTTATCTAGATGTCCTTTGTATTAAGCCTGAGTTTCATTCAAAAGCATATAGAAGATACAGAAGAATTTTCAAGATATACTTGTTATCTCTTTTCAGAATCAGCTGTGTTCTACTGCCTGAGATAAGAGCAACACTGTAGAGGGTAAGGAAAGCTGAGGAGTTCTTTTGTTTTTTTTTTTTTCAAGTACATCCTCTTTATGGCATACATTTCTATGGTATTACTCCATGTACAAAATCCCGTGGTTTAACAACAGCTCTTATAACCCCATATTAGGGGTAGGGTTAGGCTTGGGGCTTAAAATAAGGATAGGGTTAGATAGGTTCATGAAAAAGTTCATGTTACTGCTAAGGATAATGATAGTTACGGTTAGGTTTAAGGCCTCAGATACGGATAGTGGTATGGTTAGAGCTAAAATTAAGGAAAAGAATAGTGTTAGGTTTTCGTTTAAGTATAGCGTTAGTGTGATTGTTCTGCTTTGGGTTAGGAATAAGGAAGGTGTAAAGGTTAGGGTTAGGGCTAAGGATGAGGATAGGGATAGGGTTAGGGTTAGGGTTAGGGTTAGGATAAGTATACTATTAGTGTGAGGATTACGGTTTGGGTTAGGGCTAAGGATAAGGATAAAGTTAGCATTAGCCTTAGGGATATAGTTAAGGGTAGAACAATGTTAACATTAGAAATAGGGTTAGGGATAAGGATAAGGAGAGTATTAGGGTTAGGGTTATTGCTATTATAGGGATAGGGTTAGGCCTAAGGATAAAGATGGTGTTTAGGATAGGGTGAGGGTTATGCTTAATGGATAGGATTAGGGTTAGTCGAAGTATAAGGATAGCATTAGGATTAGGGTTAGGGTCAGGTGTCCGCATAACTACAGTGCTAGTGTTACGTTTAGTGGTAAGGATAAGAATAGTGTGAAGGTTAAGGCTGGGCCTAATGGTAAGGATAGTTCTAGGGTTAGGTTTGAGGATAAGGATAGTGTTCGGGTTAGGGTTAGGCCTAATGATAAAGACTATGTTCTTGTTACCTTTGGGATTAGTGTAAGAATTAAGGTAGTGTTAGGGTTAGGGTTAGTGTTAGTCTAAGGAAGAGGATAGTAAGGAGAGAGTTAGGTTTAGGACTAATCACAAGGATAATGTTAGGTTTGTGATTTGGATTAGGCCTAAGGATAAGGATAGTGTTAGGCTCCGTGTTTGGATTAGGGTTAGGCCTAAGGATAAAGTTATGAGTTATTAAAGTTTGGTTAGGGTTAGGAATAAAGATCGGATAGTGTTATAGTAAGGGCAAATATTAGCCAATGGATAAATTTAGTGTTATGTTTAGGATTAGGTTTAGTCTAAGGATGAGGATAGTGTTAGGGTTAGGGTTAGCTTAAGGGTAATGTTGAATGTGAGGGTTAAGGTTGGGGTTAGGCCTAAGCAAGAGGCCAGTGTTAGGGTTGGTTTGGGTTATTCCTTAGGATAGAGTTAGGGATAGTGTTAGGGCTAAGGATAAGGGTAGTGTTAGGGTTAGCATCACGCTAAGATTATGGATAGTGTTATGTTTAGGGTACGGGTTGGTGTAAGGACAAAAACACTGTTAGGGTTGGGGTTTGGGTAGGTGTATGCATAAGGATAGAGTTAAGGTTAGGGTTAAGGTTAGGCCTCAATTTAAGCATTGTGTTAGGGTTGGGGTTGGTGTTAGCCCTAAGTATAAGGATAGTGTTAGGTTTAGGGTTAGAGTTATGGTAAGTGTTAGGGTTTTATGGGTTAGGGTTAGGGTTAGTATTGGGTCATAGCTAGGGAAAATTTTGGCCTAGGTTTCAGTTTAGGACCATCATGAATGTGAGAGATTGGGTAGGGTTAGGGTTAGTGTTAGGGCAAAGTGAGGAATAGGGTTATGGTTAGGGTTGTGTTTAGGAATACGTTATGGTTAGGGCTAGGGCATTGGTGTTAGGGTTAGTATTTGGGTCATCGCTAGGGCTAAGTTTTGGTCTGTGTTTCAGTTTAGGGCGAACATGAATGTGAGAGATAGTGTTAGGGTTAGTTTAGGATTAGGGTTAGTTCTGGGTTAGTGTTAGGGTTAGGTTAGGATTAGGGTTAAATTAGGTTAGGTTTAGTGCTTGGGTCATAGCTTGGGCTATGTTTTGCTCTAGGATTCAGTTTAGGGCGATCATGTTTGTGAGGAATGGGGTTAGGTTTAGGGTTAGGTTAGGGTTAGTTTAGGGTTAGAGTTGGGCATAAGGTTAGGTTAGGGTTAGGGTAGGGGTTAGGGTGAGGGTAGGGGTTAGGGTTAGGTTTGAGGTTGGGGTTGGGTTGAGGGTAGGGTTAGGGTTTGGGTAGAGGTTAGGGTTTGGGTAGGGGTTAGGGTTAGGGTTAAGTTTAGGGTTCGGGTTAGGTTTATGGTTCGGGTATGGAGTGTTAGGGTTGGGGTTGGGTTTAGTGTTAGGGTTAGGGTTAGGGTATGGGATAGTGTACGGGTTGGGGTTGGGGTTGGTGTTGAGGTTAATGTTAGGGTTAGGGTAGGGTTTAGGTTTAATGTTAGGGTTAGGGTTTAGGGTAGGGGTTAGGGTTATGGTTAAGGATTTGGTTAGGGGTAGGTTTAGGGTTAGGGTTAAGCTTAGGAATAATAGGACTATGGTTAGAGTAGGGTTTAGGGTATTGGTTAAGGTTAGGTTTAGGGATAGGGTTAGCTTTCGGGTTAGGGTTGGGGTTAGGGTTAGGGATAGTGTTAGGGTTGTGTCAGAGTTAGGGTTAGGGTAAAGGGAGAGTTAGGGCTAGGTTAGTTAGGGGTTAGGGTTAGGTTTAGGGTTGCTGTTAGGGTTAGCGTTAGGGTAGGTGTTAATATTAGGGTTAGGTTTTATTTAGGGCTAGCTTTGGTGTTATAATTGGGATTAGGGTTAGATTTAGGGTTTTGGTAGGTTTGGGTTAGTGTTAGGTTAGGTGTTGGGGTTCGAATTTAGGTAAGGATTGGGGATGGGCTTTGGATTAGGGTTTGGGTTTGGGTTGGGGTTAGTGTTGGGTTTAGGTTTAGTGTTGGAGTTGGGGTTAGGGTTATCATTAGCGTTAGAGTTGGTGTTAGGGTTTGGGATGTTGTTGAGGTTGGGTTAAGGTTAGGGTTAGGGTTGGGGTTGGGGTTGGTGTTAGGGTTGTGTTTGGGGTTGGAGTTGTGTTTGGCTTTTGGGATGGTGTAGAGGTTAAGGTAACGGTTAGGGTTACATTTTATGGTTTGTCTTAGTTATTTTTTCGTTGATGTGACTCAATACCCAATGCCCACAAACTTAGGAAAGAAAAGGTTTATTTTAGCTCACAGTCTCAAAAATCACAGTTTATTCAGTGGTGGCCGGCAACAATTGAAGTACATGGCAGAGAGAGAGGTGGAGGCAGCTTTCCCAGACAAACAGGAAGACCAGCTGAGGCTAGTTGAGACTAGTCCCCGTCCTCCAGGAAGGCAGGTGCAGCTTACGTATCCTTTTAGGTCTCTGCCCAGTAACCAGTCCCTCCTGCATCCGGTGTGGCCACTACACACCGTTAATCCTAAATTAACTGCAATCCACCCCTCCAGACCAGACCCCAATCCACCAACATCACATGGTTCCATTAAAATACATGAGACTTTTGGGGGACACTCCAGATGTTTTGGTTGGTGTTGGGGTTGGTGATGGGGTTAGGTTTAGGGTTGGGGTAAGGTTAGGGTTAGGGTAAGGGTTTAGGGGTTTGGGTTAGGGTTAGTATTGGGTCATAGCTGGGGAAAATTTTTGCCCAGGTTTCAGTTTAGAGTTAGGGTTAGGGTTAGAGCTAGGTTTAGGTTTAGGGTTAAGGCTAGAGCTAGGGCTAGGGCTAGGGCTAGGTTTATGCCTAGGACTAGGACTAGGATTAGGGTTAAGACTGGGGCTAGGGCTAGGGTTAGGCCTTGATCTAGGGATAGGGCTAGGATTAGGGTTAGGGCTAGGGTTAGGGCTACAGCCAGGGCTAGGGTTAGGGTGAGGACTGGGGCTAGAGCTAAGGTTAGGCCTTGATCTAGGGATAGGGCTAGGATTAGGGTTAGGGCTACAGCCAAGGCTAGGATTAGGGTTAGGGCTAGAGCTAGGGCTAGAGCTAGGGCTAGAGCTAGGGTTAGGGTTAGGGCTACTGCTAGGGCTACAGCCAGGGCTAGGATTAGGGTTAGGGCTAGGGCTAGGGTTAGGGTTAGGGTTAGGGCTAGGGCTAGGGCTAGCATTAGAGGTATGGCTAGGGCTTGGGCTAGAGCTAGGGTTAGGGTTAGAGCTAGGTCTAGGGCTATGTCTAGGCCTATGGTTAGGGTAAGGGCTAGGGCTTGTTGGGCTAGTGTTAGGGTTAGGGTTATGGCTAAGGTAAGGGCTAGGTCTAGAGTTAGGGTTATGGTTAAGGCTAGGTATAACCTACAGCTACAGCTAGGGCTAGGGCTGTGCTAGGTATAGGATTATGGTTAGGGCTAGGGCTATAGCTAGAGTTAGGGTTAGGGCTAGGACTAGGACTAGGGTTAGTGCTAGGGCTAGTGGTATGGCTAGGTTTAGCATTCGGTTTAGTGCTAGGGCTCTGGTTAGGGTTAGGTTTAAGGATAGGGTTAGGGTTAGGGTTCCGGTAGGGCTTAATATTAGGGTTAGAGTTAGGTGTAGTGTTGGGGTTGGTGTTGTTGTTGTGTTGGGGTTGGTGTTGGCATTGGAGTTGGGGTTGCAGTTGGGGTTGTGTTTGGGGTTGTTGTTGGGATTACAGATTGTGTTAGGTTTGGGGTTAGGTTTAGGTTTAGGGTTATGGTAGGGGTTACGGTTAGGTTAAGGGTTAGGATTAAGTTTGGGTTTGGTGTAGCCCGCGCGATTGTCTCGCCAGCAAGAACACACGCAGGCACCAGGATCCTTCTGCAGCAATCGTTTATTATAGCATTGATGAGAGGAAGACCCCTAGCCCCAAAATGGCACGGTTTATATATCCTTTAGGTTACATCTGGGTGGGGTGTTGGTTCCTGATTTGCAAAGGCCATTCAGGCCATTATAATGAGTCCGAATGACGTGACTCCGGGGCTGGTCTTTAGCCTAGGCGCATATGTAGTGGCAATTGTTTGCTAATCAGCCGGCTGGATGCCAGCGCCATCTTGTAATGGCGTTTGCAGGCTCTCTACATCTCCCCCTTTTTGTTTTATTAAGACACAGCGGCCAAAGGTAGAGGTCTGATCCCTGGTACAGATGGCA